>CAJQZJ010000828.1:196826-244236 GCA_907164525.1 Lophiomys imhausi
AAACTCCTATATATTTCCTAAATCTAATTTATCTAACTCCTACAGAGCAGAAATGCAAGAGTTTGTTCTTTTAGGAGAACAGAGGGTTTAAGCTTTATAATTTTTGGAAACCTGAATAGTGAAAGGGAGAATCAATATATCAACTGATTTAACTGAAATAAGTTGTGAGCCTTTCGGATACAACTGGGATCCTCTTCAAACTGAGACTCCTAGGCAGTGTGAATAGTGTTGATCAAAAGATTGGGACAAGAAGAGACAATATCTGCCATGGGTAAGAATGAGTTTGACAAATGTACATGGAGATTTTCTACAACAGCTTGGAAGATTAGACATGGTTATTAATTTACTCTTATTAACATAAGTTATGTTTGAAAGAAGAAAATGTATCTTATAATGATTTCAGTGGAAGTCATAAAAGGATTTACCTGGTGGGGCATATGTGTTGTGAACACAAGTGTTATCAAGAAACCTCTCATATATTTTAAAAAACAGGACTTTATTTGTAAAAGTTAACAGCATTTTGGTGGAATTTGACCTTTGGAAAAGTGCATATAAAACTTATGGTAAGATCATTTTATTAATACATGGTTTCCTGGCTAGCTTTTATGAGCAAATTAAACTTTGATTAAAATGAACCTAAGATAAAGAACTTTTGTCAACAATAAGACTGTGGGCATACCAGAAGATATTTTTTAAACTTGTGATTGAAGATATATGATTCATCAGCAAAAATCAAGTTGTATTTGAAGAGTAATAGAGAAAGCCAATGGAAGGAAGCTAGTGAGCAGCTTCTTACCATGGTTCCTGAGTCAGTTCTTACTTTAATTCCCGCCCCAATTTTTTAAAATGATGGCTACTAGCTTGAATAAATGTGACAAATTTTTCCTATTGAAGTTGTGTTTTGCTATTGTTTTACAAAACAATAGAAAAGAATACTAAAGTAGTCGCTTATAAGAATGACTGTTTTTGTAGAGATCTATGAAGGTTTGATGTTTGTTTCTTGTAATTGTTTTTATTCTATTTAATCTCTTTAACTGGATTTTATATATTGATCATTGGCTTGCATGTGTTTCTGTACAGGAGTTATGAGCATGGTACAAGCAGAGATGACAGAAAGGCATTGGATGCCCTAGAACTGGAGTATTAGATAATTGTGAGCCACTTTGTAGTTGCTGATAATGAAATCCAATCTTCTGGAAGAGCAGGCAGTGGTATCAACAACTGAGCCATTTCTTCAGTCCCATTGTATTGGTATATGCAGTGACCCTTGTCTTTACAGAATATGTTCAGTTGAGAGGCTAATTTCTGCTGTCACCATGATATTTTCATCAAGCAGATAACTGAAAGTGGAACATTATGGTCTTCCCAGAATGGTTCTTTCCCTGTATTGATTATATTTGACAGGAGAGCTTCTGGACTAATAAGAGATATTCCCTTTCCAAAATCATTGTATGTGACTTTTCATCTTTGGTTGTTAATATCTAAAAGGCAGTAGTACATATTGAAAAGCAATTAATTGAATTTTTCTATTAATTTTTCTGGAACATTTTTTAAAAAACCAACACCAATTTTTAAGATTTCTTTCTGAAGGAAGAAGTTGAAAACATAAAGTAAGCTATGAATAATTTTTACTTAGTCATAAAATCTAGCAGTGAAATGCCTAAACCTTCATAGTCCATAATTTGTAAACATTGAGAATTGAGTTTGATACCACAATATACATTGGGAAAAAATTCTGGTGTGCACATCTCTTTCTATTCCCTCCACTAGAAACATAGAGGTTGAAACAATTGTGTTCCTCGAAGCTCAGTGGCCATAATCTCTTGAACATGGAGCAAAGTTCCAGGGAGATTGTACCTGAAATAATTTTTATAAAATGCTTGACACTGTTCTCTGGCCTATGCACACATTGGAGAGAAAAAATGGTCACAAACATGCGATCATGCACATGCATTTGGACACAGACAATTACACTGTATAACATGTAAAAATACGAAGAAATATTTAACCTCTATTCTTGTATATGCACAGAACAAAGTAACAACTGTTTTAGACAGATTTTTAGATGGTAGTATGAGAATATGTATGTATTTTAATATATTTTAATTGGGCGACACATAGTCATGGTCTTAGCAAATAAGTATACAGACTTGCTAAAAGATTTTGAGCCTAAATTGCTTCTAACAAATAATGTAACAACTGAACAGTACCTGACTGTTTCTAGTTGAAACAATGGACTTTTGTTTATTCTTATTCTAGTTAAAGTTTCATAATAAATTTAATTAAAAAATCCTTTATTATGCTTTACCTGAAATGTGTTTGAGAGTTTAAAAATATTAACATTTAACCAGGGCTATCCCATTTCATGTTATTATGTAGGAAATAAACACAGATTTTAAAATCTTATGTGCTCATTCTTCAACTGTATGTTGAAACAATGACATTTTATTTTTAACAATTAATTAATTACTGCAAATTCATTACATAGCCAAAGATCAGTATTCTTTAACAGGAAAACAGATAAATGGTGCATCTAATTATTATATTAGTATAAATGGTTATAGAGTAATTCACTGGATTGTCATTAATCAATCAGCGGTCACACCCTTAAGAATAATGACTCTCATTTTCCAAGCAGCTGTCTATTTCCAATATCCACAGCTAGACCTTGTATCACATCACCTCATTATGTTGAGAATTTTGTCTTGAGTTTGTAATCACTCGTGAATGTTCTTATAGTGCTCCAAGTCCTTGAGTACAAATGTCATCCTGTGTCCACAAAACTGTCTTTTCTGTATTTTTATCCAGAGCCTCTGGCTGTCATATTCTTTATCGTCATCTCTGATCATCTAAAATTCTCAGGGTAATGGTATTTAATAGGTGACACATTGAAATTAATCAAAGTTGTTGATACTTTTCACTTTTATTAATCTGTATGGCAACTTTTGTCATAATGAATGTTATCCAATAGGGATGAAGTTTTTATATTAATACTTAATGTATTGCTCTGTGTAATATGTCTCAAATACAAGATATCTCAGCAACAGCTGCTTAAGTTCTGGAAGTTAACCAACAGTAATGGCAATAACATCTACTGTTTGGGGTCACTGTTACCACAGAGACAAATATAAAAAAAAAGTTATATCATTTCTGGTAATGAGGGTTTTTCCCCATCTAATATATCCATAAAAGGATTTCCCCTCTTATTGTAGATTACTCTATTTAAATTATTAGAATGTATGATTGTGTATATAGTTTAGTAAGTCTTTCTGCAGTATGTTTGCATGCGAGTTTTTCTAAAGTCCTTTAATGATGCTATGCTTCTGACTAGCCACTCCACCCTGCAATCTTCATCTCACTTAATATATCCAGATCCAATATTCACTATTGACCCTTTTCCTTACTCTCTCTCTCCCCTCCATTGAAAGTTACCACTACCCATATACCCTTTACACATTTACTGGTTTATATATGTTGTCAAAATCAAATGTTCATAACTAAAATTTAAAGCTATCATTAACATACATAAAGAAATATATGACAAATATCTTTCAGATTTTATGTTCCCTCACTTAGAATGGTTGTTTCCTACTTCATTTATTTACCTTTAAATTTCAGCATTTCTGTTTTATTAAAAAGTGGATTAGATTGTTTGTGTCATTGTGTATTTCCATGACCTTTTCTCAGGTGAAAGACATCTCTGCTGTGGCAATTGTGAAAAGAATATCAATGGACATTGTTGGGTAAGTATCTCTGTAATATGATGTAGAATACCTGAGGTATGTGTGTGCAGGTGGAATAACTGGCTCATTGGTAACTAGAACTTTTGAATAAATATTTTCCTTCAGTCAGTCAACTTCCATGCTTGGAACATCATGTTTTCTGAACAAACTCCTTTTGACATAGGAAAGGTTAATCCAGTTTTAATGAAGTACAGGGAGTAAACACCACAGTGTAAAGAACAATGTGTACAGTTTGATTTGGAGAAAAATAAAAGTTATGAGTATTTGTTTAATCTTGATTTTGTTGAAGATTGATATGATGTTTGGGGTTCTGGCTACAGACAAACAGCTTGTATATTCACAAACCAAATTTTAGCATTTTATATGTGACCAAATAAATTCTAAATGAGTAATAATGGAAGAAGTCCGGACACACTAAATCTATTAGAAGAGAAAGTGGGGAAAATCCTCAAACTCATCAGCACAGGTGACAACTTCCTGAATAGAACAACAGCTCAGGATCTAAGACCAACAATCAATAAATAGGACCTCATGAAACTGAAATGCTTCTGTAAGGCACAACACAATGTTATTTGAACGAAACGGCAATCTACAGATTGGGAAAAAAATCTTTACCAACCCCACATCTGACAGAGGGCTAATATCCAAAATTTACAAAGAACTCAGGAAATTAAATGCCTAGAAACCAAATAATCCAATCAAAAAAATGGGGAACATCTATTTGACTGCAAATTGGATGATTTCATTGTATCTGATAGTAGAGTAGTATTCCATTGTGTAGATGTACTACAGTTTTTTAATCGATTCTTCAGTTGAAGGAAATCTTGGTTGATTCCAGTTTCTAGCTATTACAAATAAGGCTGCTATAAACATAGATGAGGAAATTTCCTTGTAATTTGGTGAGGAATCATTTGGATGTATACCCATAAGTGGTAAAGAGAAGCTCATCCTGAGTGAGTTAAATGAAACTCAGAAGGATGCACATAGCATCTATTCATTTATAGTCAGATTTTAGCCATATAGTACAGGAAAACTATACTACAACCAATGCACCAAAGAGAAGATGAACATAGAGATTTTTTTCCTATCAATGAGACACTTTGCCCTAATGGTGCTGCCTTGTATGCCCCCAGTGTATGAGGAGGCTCTTGGCCCTCATATGACTGCTGAAATGGAGTGGGGGACTTTTATGTAGGGACACTCCACAACAGAGGAGTGGGTCGGAAGTGATAGCATGTAGAGAGTGGGAGGACTGGACTGGGAGGGCTGGAAAGAGGACACTGTGATGAAGATGTAACCTGAAGTAATAAATGAATATTTCTTTTAAATGTGGAAGAGAGCCAAAAATAGAATTCACAAATGATGAATCCCTAATGGCTGAAAGACACTTGAAGAAGTGATCAGCATCCTTAATCATCAGGGAAATGCAACTCAAGACAAACCTAGAATTCATCTCACACCTGTCAGAATGGCTAACATCAAAAGCTCAAATGACAGCACATCCTGGCGAGATAGTGGAGAAAGGGGAAATCTCCTCCATTGCTTGTGGATGTGCAGGCTTGTGCAACCACTATGGAGGTCAGTCTGGTGATATCTTAGAAAACTTGGAATAGCTCTGCCTTGGGACCCAGCCATATCACTTCTGGGTATACATCCAAATGATTCCTCACCAAATCACAATGAAGTTTCCTCATCTATGTTCATAGTAGCCTGATTGTAACAGCTAGAAACTGGAAACAACCAAGATGTCCCTCAACAAAGGAATGAAATAAAAAACTGTGGTACATGTACACAATGGAATACTACTCAGCCATTAGGAAAAACAAAATCATGCAATGTTCAGCCAAATGGATGGAACTAGAGAAGCTCATCCTGAGTGAGCTAACCCACATTCAGAAGGATGCACATGGTACCTATTCACTTGTTATCAGAGTTTAGCCATATAGTACAGGATAACTATACTACAACCAATGCAGCAAAAGGGAACATGAACATAGACTTTGTTTCCTATTAATGAGACACTTTGCACTGGTGGTGCTGCCTTGTAGGCCCCCAGTGTATGAGGAGGCTCTTGACCCTCATATGACTGGTGAACTGAGGGGGGGAACTCTTATGTAGGGACACTCCACTCCAGAGGAAAGGATGGAAGGGATAGGTGGTATAGGGAGGGAGGACGGGACTGGGAGGGGTAGAAAAAGGACACTGTGATAAAGATGTAACCTGAAGTAATAAATAAATATTAAAAAAAGAAATCAACATAGTCTTGTGATATGTACGATGTTGTGACAAATCCATTTTATTGAGTTAAATAATCTATGGGCAATGCATAGAGGAATAGTCAACACAGACAGTGTATTGATAACACAGAAATAATTGGAAATTAGAGAATATGATTTTCATTAAAACTAATATATGTTGTTTATTTACATGAATATTTGTTGATGTCCATTAAGGAGTTGAAACACATCAATGTCTCAGAGATAAACTATGGATGGAAACCTTATAGAGGCTCCATCAAGGAGAACTCTTCAAATTTGTCTTCCAATCTCTTTTACTCTAGTTTCTCACATGTCCACTTTTAGAATTTTTAGGACAAGAGGCAAAAAGTTCCAGAATATAGTTTGACTGCCTGTCACCTTCTCTTAATCAATCACCCACAAATAGTTAAAACCAAATTGAAAATTTGTTCTATATCCCTTACCTAAGAGCATCCCTTGGTCAGATGGCGGCTGTTGTATAACTTAAAACCACAGGTGTAGTGCTCATCTAATGCCAAGCTGAAAAAATAACCCACACTTTAACACATGTTCTGAGGCCCTCATATGGAAGAAGTATATTACATGGTGTGAAAAGTAACATAGCAGTCATTTATGTCTAACTGAGTAGCAGGGTGTACGTAACACACAATGGTAGGAAACTGTTTTAGGTAGGCAGTAAGGGGCTAACTGCACTTTTTGTCTACTACTTATACCAATATGTAGTGTATTTAGGAGAAAATAACTAATGCAACTTTACTGTCATCAAAATTAAATCAAGGCAGTGGTGAAAATCAAAAGTTAGGGGAGTAAAGTTTTTCATAGGAAGAGAGGGAAGGTTTTCGTAACAATTAATGATGCAAGTAGAGAGAGCAGAATAGTATTAGATGAAGCCCCAGATGGATATTTATACCCAGAGAAGGAATGGAAGTTCTACCCTCCTTGTCTTCTTGCCCTATTTGTGCTGCATTAATGCATTCTGTATAACTATGAAACTCTGTATCTCATAAGGATGACCCTTTGCTTCAACAATTTTTTTCAGGTCTTATGTTTATATAGTTTATTTGTCATTTAAGATTCAACTGTTATTTAATAGAGTTGTGGGTTTTAGTTACATCTCAATCGCAGTTACATCTCAATCTTCAAGTTACATCTCAATTGCAGTCCCCTCCCTATTCCCCCTCCAGTCCCACCTTCCCACCCTCAACCCCCCATCCATCTTCTAAAGGCCTCTTCCATTTCTTTCTTCAAGGGCTTAAAGTTCTTGTTGTACAGGTCCTTTACTTGCTTGGTTAGAGTTACCCCCAGGTATTTTATGTTGTTTGTGGCTATTGTGAAGGGGGTTGTTTCCCTTATATCTTTCTCAGCAAGGGCTTCTGATTTTTTTAAATTAATTTCTATCCAGCCACTTTGTTGAATGTGTTTATCAGTTGTAAGAGTTCTCTGGATGAATTTTTGGGGTCGCTTATGTATACTATCATATCATCTGCAAATAGGGATAATTTGACTTCTTCGTTTCTGATATTTATCCCCTTGATGTCCTTTAGTTGTTTTATTGCTCTAGCAAGAACTTCAAGTACTATATTGAAGAGATATGGTGAAAGTGGACATCCTTGTCTTGTCCCTGAGTTTAGAGGAAATGCTTCTAGTTTCTCACCATTTATTTTGATGTTGGCCACTGGCCTGCTGTATATTGCCTTTATTATTTCTAGGTACGGCCTTGTATGCCCGTTTTCCCCAGAACTTTTAGCATGAAGGGGTGTTGAATTTTGTCAAATGCTTTTTCTGCATCTAGCGAGATTATCATGTGTTTTTTTTTTCTTTCATCTTGTTTATATGGTGAATGACGTTGATAGATTTTCGTATGTTGAACCATCCCTGCATCCCTGGGATGAAGCCTACTTGGTCATGGTGTATGATACTTTTGATGTGTTCTTGAATTCGGTTTGCCAGTATTTTATTAAGTATTTTTCCATCTATGTTCATGAGGGAGATTGGTCTAAAGTTCTCTTTCTCTGTTGGGTCTTTGTGTGGTTTATGAATCAGGGTGATTGTGGCCTTGTAGAATGAGTTTAGCAATGTTCTTTCAGATTCTGTTTGGTGAAAGAGTTTGAAAAGTATTGGTGTTAGCTCCTATTTGAAGGTCCGGTAGAATTCTGTGCTAAGGATATCTGGCCCTGGACTTTTTTTGGTTGGGAGACTTTTAATGACTGTTTCTATTTCCTTAGGGGTTATAGGGCTGTTTAATCTGTTTATCTGATCTTGATTTAGCTGTGGTAGGTGGAATCTATCAAGAAAATTGTCCATTTCACTTAAGTTTTCAAATTTGGTGGAGTATAGATTTTTAAAGTAGGATCCAAATATTCTCTGGATTTCCTCAATGTCTGTTGTTATTTCACCCTTTTCATTTCTGATTTTGTTGATTTGTGTTTTCTCCCTCTGTCTTTTAGTTAATTTGGCTAAGGGTCTGTCTATTTTGTTGATTTTCTTGAAGAACCAACTCTTGGTTTCATTGATTCTTTGTATAGTTCTTTTTGTTTCTAAGTTGTTGATTTCAGCCCTAAGTTTGATGATCTCCTGCCTTTTGCTCCTCTTGGGAGTGTTTGCTTCTTTTTTTTTTTTTTCCAATTCACCCAGTTTAGCTGTTAATTCGCTAATATGAGCTGTCACAATTTTCTTTTTGAAGACACTTAGTGCTATGAAATTTCCTCGTAGCACAGCTTTCATTGTGTCCCATAGGTTTGGGTATGTTGTGTCTTCATTTTCATTGGATTTTAAGAAGTTTTTGATTTCCTTCTTTTTTTCTTCCCTGACCCAGTGGTCCTCTAGTAAGGAGTTGTTCAATTTCCATGTGAGTGTAGACTTTCTGTTGATTCTTTTGCTATTGAAGTCCAGCTTTATTCCATGGTGGTCTGATAAGATACAAGGGATTATTTCAATTTTCTTGTATCTGTTGAGGCTATCTTTGTGTCCAACTATATGGTCGAATTTGTAGAAGGTTCCATGAGGTGCTGAGAAGAAGGTGTATTCTTTTGTGTTTGGGTGAAACGTTCTGTAGATATCTGTTAGGTCCATTTGGTTCATGATCTCTGTTAGACTCAATATTTCTCTGTTTGGCTTCTGTCTTGATGATCTGTCCATAGTTGTGAGTGGGGTGTTGAAATCTCCCACTATTAAAGTGTTTGGATCGATGTGCGATTTAAGTTTTAGAAGCGTTTCTTTTATAAATGTAGGTGCCTTTGTATTTGGGGCATAGATGTTCAATATTGAGATGACCTCTTGGTGTATATTTCCTTTAATGAGTATGTAACGCCCTTCTCTGTCTTTTTTTTTATTAACTTCAATTGGAAGTCTATTTTGTTTGATATTAGGGTGGCTACTCCAGCTTGTTTCCTGGGTCCATTTGCTTAGAAGATCTTTTCCCAGCCCTTTACTCTGAGGTAGTGTTTATCTTCAATAGTGAGATGTGTTTCTTGTATACAGCAAAAAGATGGGTCTTGTTTATGGATCCAGTCTGTGTCTTTTTATTGGCGAGTTGAGTCCATTGATGTTGATGGATATTAGTGACCTGGGGTTGTTATTTCCCATTATTTTGGTATAGCTGGCTGTCTTGTGTTTCTCTTTTGTTTAATTGCTGTGGAGGTTTCTATTTCCTCTGTTTTCTTGGGTGTAGTTATCTTCTCTGTGTTGGAATTTTCCTTCTAGGATCTTCTGTAGGGCTGGGTTTGTGAGGAGATTTGTTTGAATTTGATTTTGTCATGGAATTATCTTGTTTTCTCCTTCTATGTTGATAGAGAGTTTTGCTGGGTATAGTAGTCTGGCTGGGCACCTCTGTTCTCTGAGGGCTTGTAGGACATCCATCCAGGCCCTTCTAGCTTTTAAAGTTTCTGAGGAGAAGTCAGGTGTGATTCTGATGGGTCTGCCATTGTATGTGACTTGGCCTTTTTCTCTTACAGCTTTTAATATCCTTTCTTTGTTCTCTACATTTGGAGTTTCTATTATTATGTGGCGAGAGGAGTTTCTTTTCTGATCTAATCTGTTTGGTGTTCTGTAAGCCTCTTGGATTTTTACTGGCATCTCTTTCTTTAGGTTTGGGAAGTTTTCTTCTATGATTTTGTTGAAGATATTTCCTGGACCATGGAGTCGGGAGTGTTCTCTTTCCTCTATGCCTATAATTCTTAGGTTCCGTCTTTTCATTGAGTCCTTGATTTCTTGGATGTTGTGGGTGAGAGATTTTTTAGCCTTCTCATTTTCTTTGTATGTTGTACTGATTTCTTCCATCAAATCTTCCATGCCTGAGATCCTGTCTTCCATCTCTTGCATCCTATTTTTCATACTCACATCCGTAGTTCCTATTCTCTTCTCTTGATTCTCCATTTCCTCTTTTAACTCTGACTGTTTTCTTTATTGTTTCCATTTCTATTTTCATGTCTTGAATGGTAGTGTTCGTTTTGTACATTTCCTTCTCCAGTTTGCTTGTTTTTGTCTGGAGATCTTTCATTGCTTTATTCTTTTCCTGTTCAAGCTGGGTCACCTTGGCTTGGAGCTCTTTAATGATGTTATTCGTTGTTTTGACTTGTAGAATTGTGGCTTCTTTGAATTCCTTCATAGTTTTAAGTTCTTCTTGAAGGGACTTTATCACTTTCCATAACGTAGAATTGTCATCGTTTTCATGTGTTTCAGTTGTGGTGACGTGGTTCGGGCTGGACGGAATAGCTTTGCTTTCTTTTGTTGGAGACATTTCGCTCTTTTTTTTTGTCTCTGGCCTCTGGCCATGAGGAATTTTTTTTTTTTTTTGCTGTCTTCTGGACTTGGGTCCAAAGGGGGCACTGTGGTGTAGGAGTTGCCTTACTCCACCCCTATAAGGAGAGTAATTCAGTCCCGCCTCCCAGATGGGTACCTAATTAATTCAGGTGGCAGAACTGTGCACAAGTAAGCTCTGATTCCCCGCAGGAAGGGCCCTTACTAGTACTAAAGTTCAATATAGGACAGTTTCAAATATCTCACAGTTTGCCCGGGGTTGGTTCCTCTAGGGGGTAAATCTGCAATTCAGCTCCAATAGCCTTGCAGCTCCCGAGGCTTGGAAGCTGGCCTGTGAAGTCACAGACTGGGATCTGAATGTGCTTTGCAGTGGAGCTACTTCACTTCCAAGGGTTGCAACCTTTCCCAGATAATTGGATCGTCTGTGTGAGACCCTGGAGTGCCCAGCAGGGTGGGGATTATCTCTGAGTGGTTTCTGAATCTGCCGGCTTGGTATTAGGTTGGAACTTACCGGGTATTTCTCCTTTTGGGGGGGATGGGTTATCCCGATTCCCAGGTCCAGAGGCTTCCTAGCATGTCCGAGAGTTGGAAGGGACGTCCTGCCCAGGCATCTTCCGTGGTCCCTGTGTAGCTGGGTGAGATTTAGAAGGGGTCCTGCCCTTTGCACAGCGTCCTGCAACACTTGCCGCCTTGTGACTGTTGACCCCGAAATCAAAATACATCCATACCGGCCGCCACCATCTTGGGTCCCCGTAATGAGTTTCTTGATGGAAAGAGATAAGCATTGATATCCACAGTAACAATTGATATCACTTTGTAACTACCACTTGAAGCTTAAGGTCAACTGATCTGAATAAAATCAATTATAATAAAATTTTAAATGAGGAAAGGACAAAATATATAATTATGCTGTTAAGGAGTCACAGTATTGTAATTATCAAGAAGCACATAAATAGAAATAATGAAACTGAGACCTGTGAGGCCTTCAAAGTTCTTTTTGAGAAGAAGGTTAAAAGGACAATGAAGGTAATTAGATAGTCTGAGAGAATTGTCTGGTCTGATTAAAAGATTTGGAGTTCCTTGGTTTTAATATTGACTTATTTTTGTTTTATATGCATGAGTACTTGGCCAGCATGTATGTCTGTGCATCCTATTAATGCAATAATTATGGAAATAAGAAAGGGCATCAGATACCCTGGAACTGTAACTATAAATTCTTGTTAGTCACTCATGGTCTCAAGGCAACAAACTTGAGTATGCAAGATGAACACTCAGTGCTATTAAGAGTTGGGTTATCTCCAGAATAAATTGAGAGTTTGAGTGTATATTTTTGTCAGAATGAGAAAGAATACATGCCTCAGAGCCCTTTATCTTGCCTTAGAATTGGTGATGTTTGACAATGGGAGATGCTCATTTTGTCTTCATTAACAGAAGAGAATTTGCACTATGAGTGGGTGACCCAAATGAACATATTTCCATGTACAGTTTCTTTCATGGAAATGTGGATTTGGAGTTAAAAATATGTCCTCAAATGGTGAAAGATGATATAGAAAAATGTGAAATTCCTGGTTTTAATTAGCATACACATGGGAGAAGTGGAAAATCCAAAATATATAAAAACCTTAGAGTACACTGTGTCAAGGTGTCAAGAAAATATACAATGAAATTTAAATATGAAGAAAAGATCTAAACAAATTAGTTTCAAAAGAGGAAAGTTAATTATTTTTAACTTTTAATTAATTGTCAAAAATTAAATTATTGAGAAACTTAAATATAAACAATTAGAGCACATTTAGTCATCAGGGAAATGCTAATCAAAATGACTTTGAAATATCTGTCATAATGGTCAGGATCAATGAAAACAGTGACAATTATACTGGCAAGGATATGAAATAAGGGCTACACTCAGATGCTGGCAGGACTACCCTGGAACAGACACCATGGAAATCAATGTGGGGATTCCTCTAAAAGATGAGAATATATCTACTATAACATCTAACTATAACACGTTTTTATTGGTATAATCTTTCTATGAGTATAAAGATTCTCTCTCTCTCTACACACACACACACACACACACACACACACACACACACACACACACAGACACACAGACAGACAGACAGACAGACAGACAGATAGATAGATAGATAGATAGATAGATAGATAGATAGATAGAGTCTTTTTGGTACCAAAATCTATGTATTTCTGTCTTTATTTGTAGTATTAATTAAAGTGCCTAGGCTCAAAATGATTGCTTTTATGTGATTTATACAGTTTCAGCTAAAACTTAACCTTCAACAACTATCTAGTAGGTAAATCTACATCAAGCAGTAATCAGGGCACTCTTATGCTAAATAAGGGAAACAATGAGATCTTTGTGGTAAGTAGAAGGACATCATGAGAGGTCAGTGTAAAGCAAACAGTACATCACGTAACATGATCCCAAAACTTAAGTGAATAATCAGAATGAGCCTTTACCTTGTTCCATATAAGTATTCATTTCTAGATTTTTAATATTAAAATATTTTTCTGTTAACCTATTAAAACACTGTGCTAAACTAATTTGATGTATTGTCTGTCTTTAAGTAATATTCTGAGATATGTTTTTTAATCAATATTATTTCAGAAAACATTCAATCATTTTTACAACACTTTTTATATCTGGAATAAGGAGACATGTAGCATTTATTTTTAGTGAAATAACAATCCAGAAATAAATGGCCTGCACCTTGAAAATTATAAACCATACCAGCTGGATAAGTTAGCAAGGGGTGGAGGAAGTAATTATATATACTGCTTAGCAAATGAAATAGAATGACTAACCAGGAAGGTAATTATCATGTCCTGGTTTAGAAGTACCCTGTGTTGGGTGTTCTCTTAAGTACATAACATGCCTAAAGTTTTAATATGTTAGTTATATTACTTCTGGTTGTCTGGCAGAGATACAAGTCTTTTTGCTCCAAGGAATTATGACTCCAACATGGCATGTCATTAAATAAGTCAGGATTATAATTGTTTTGTACTAGGACTCAGACAAGACATAATATCAAATTCAAAGTTCTTCATATTTATTAAGTGTTTATGTTCCCATAGATAATTGGTCAAAAATGTATTATAATAACAGAATTGAATAGAAATCCACTTATATGTGTACATATACTGCTTTAATTTCAAGTCCCACATAAAAGTATGGGGTAAACAGGTGCAACTAAAAAGAGCATAAAAAGAAAATTTGATTGTAACATACTTAGGTTATTGGGAACAGTGAAGACCAAAATTCAAGTACTGTTGTTCTTAGAGACAGATGGCAATGCTTAGTAGTTGTTAAGGCTCTTCTTGATGTTTAGGTAGAAAAATGAGTACTTTCCTGTTTTTCAAAAGGAGAAGAAATTAAAGTATGTAAGAAATAGGAAAAACAAAACTAAACAAACCAAGAAACATTGCAAGTGCAAATGGAAGCTAAACAATTGAGCCTTGAAGAGCAGAGAATGTTTTATTTTACCTTTAAATGTGAAAATTATAGGGCTATATTAGGCCTAAATATTGACAATGGGAGAGAAAGTATGAAAATTTTTTGAAGAAAAATTTACTCTTGTCATGGAGATAGATTTATGCATAGGTAGATAGTCTTGCTTGATTAAAATATGGAGCTGAAATAAGATAAAATATAATTGGTAAACATGTGAAATTATAAAAGAATTCATAAAATATATATATATATATATATTTTTAAACTTAAATCTTTCCAAATCCTATGTGCCTGTCTCTGCATTCTAAATTTTGGGATCAAAGACATGTGGTTTCCAACTGATGGGATTAAAGATGTGCTCCTCCACCCCTGGATCAAAGTTTTTCTCTGTTTAGAGTTTGTTTTGTATCAGGTGGCCTTGAGCTCTGAGATCTGCCTGTTTCTGTCTCTAGTGTGTTGGGATTAAGGGTGTATTCTTCCCCAATGATGTGACTAAGGGTGTGCACCATCACCACCCTGTTTCTTGTAACTCTAGAATTTATAAGACAACTAACTCTATAGTGATCCTCCTGTCTCTGCTGGAGGTAAAGGCATGGGCTAACACCATGCATTATTTTACCTTAGCTCTAAGTTTTTTCAACTCTTGGAGGTTTGTAAAACCAGGTTGAACAGCTGTCACCTTTAATTTATTTACAGTGTTTTAAACCTGTTACCTGCTTTTTAATGCCAAACCATGGAAATAGCCTATACCTCTACAAAAAAAAACCAAAAAACAAAAAAATAACTTTTAAGCTGCTATCAAGTTTGTGTAATCTCTGTAGCCACCTGCAGTCTAACATTCTAATCTGAAATTAAGGCCATTTTCTTTTCATGCCAGTAAGGTAAGTTATGGTTTGAAAATTTTATATTGTATTTTTATTATGTTTTTAAGCTTATTAATTCTTTTCTTAAAATAGTATTATTTATTTCTAGAACATAGTTTTCTCCCTCCTCCCCTCTTGGCCCCTCCCTTCATCTCTCCTTCCCTCCCTCTCTCCTTCCCTCCCTCCCTCCCTTCCTCCCTCCCTCCCTCCTTGTTCCTCTACTTGGTACTCTCCTTCTCCTCATAAAATATATTTTATGAAAGAATATATGTCTAACATTTTAAATTATGATTCTTCAGAAGAGAGATCATACTTATCTAGATGTCAATGGATAATGTTTACAACATGAAAGCTCCAAACTGTCACAATATTGCCTCAATCTTCAATGAATCTCATTCACCTTACCCCCAGACACGACCATATCATGGTTCACAATGGTTCTATATTGTTTTATGTATTCTTCCTCGAAATCAACATCTATTGCCATGTTTAAAACTACTCACTACAAGCATACATTATAATTGTCAAGTTAAAGAATCAGCAAAAATTTTCTTTTCTCTGTAATCCTTCATCATAATTTTTCCACAATAATGATTAACTTTCCATGCCTTGATCAAGATAACAGGTTGTGCAAGACTTTAAATTTGGCACACTATTTTTTGTTCCATATCTAATTTAAATATATTTGGGGCACCTCCCATTATCATTTATAATTTTTTTTTTATTTCTGGAATTCCATTTTTAAAGTCTCAATGTTGGTCTATGAAGCCAGCATTTTACAGAGGATTGTATGGCAGAGAGATGTTAAATAAACATTGTAGTAGGAGAGGTAGAAGTTAAAAAGCATCTTTGAAATTCCTATATTCAATAGTACACAAGTGTACACAGAACATGTTATCCATAAGTCTTTAAGGGATATCAAACTTAGCTTGGAATATAATTATCTGAAATTTGTTTTATCAAAAACATGACTCACAAGAATGAATATGTCCAAAAAGAAGGAGAATTTACAGTGCACTATCAGTTATCACAAAGGTCCAGTCAGCTAGGATTCTTCCTATAGGCCATAATTCTAACCCAGACTTAATATGCTCCATAACAACACAAAATATACTGGAAATGTAAGAACATTATTGAACTTCTGTATAGACAGAAAAACTCCCTGGCAACTGTACTGTCCAAAACCTTACCCACCATAACATGTACCAATATGAATAAAATGACTGATCAAGATTCAGGGAAGTAAATTTATGTGATAGAAAGAGTACTGTACTCTTAGAAAGACACATCACACAACTCTAACACATTCTCAGTCCTTACTGTAGAACAGAATAAAGCTTAGGCAATGACATTTTTGAAAGAGTCAGATCATGCCATAAACAGAACTATGGGGTAGTTAACCCCTCCCACACTGCTTACCCTACATCCCAAATGTTTACCTCAAAGTGGACATGGTTGTAACCAGATCATGTTGTCTGAAACTTCTATGTTGGCTTTTCACAATGCCATGTTTAGCTGGCTTTGTTTTGTTTTGTTTTTTCCTTGCCTCAGTATGGTATACAGCTGACTTGAACACTTAGGGCTTGATATATCAGTCTATAACCCTTGCAATTTAATAACAAATGTGCTTTTAGGCAGTTGACTTCTCAGGTAGAAAGAACAATTTGACAGAAGATATAACTATCCTCTTATGTTTCACACACTGGAGTTGGCTAATTCTGAATTTACTTCAGAGAAGCCTGAACAAAAATTGATAACAAAATGTAGTTGTATAGCTGTACATCTTGTTGCTCTTACATTAAAAAATAAAGCAAGAAGCAGAAATTGATAAAAAAAATATTTAAAAGGGTATGTTCAGCCCTTTGGAAAATTAGAATGTTGTAAAATTTAGTTTTGCCACAACATACCACTGGGAATCATACTAACAAAAACTAAGACGATTAAATGGGGAAATAGATGGATTTTCAATGAGACAGTTTAAATTTGTCCTTTCCTGGGTTTTGTGCAACTTGAGTCTAGATTAACTTTATATTCAGAAGGTTATTTTCTCATCCAGTAGTATCCTTTTTCTTCCACCTTTTTCAAATATTTTATAAGTGAATATTATTATAAAGCTTTTTGAAAAGGATCATACTAAAATCTAATTTATCAGACTTCTATCCAAGGAGAGTCACTTACCCATAACAACGTGTCTTTGAGTCGTAGATGTATGAGTGGAAATGATTTGTATTTAGAGTCAAGATGTTCTTCATTTTTGGGGAAGATTTTTTTTTAAATAATTTATTTTTTATTTCTTCAAGTTACATCTCAATCACAATCCCCTCCCTACTCCCCCCTCCAGTCCCACCCTTCCACCCTCTTCCCCCTCAACCCCCCCATCCTCTTCCCTTCTTCTTTCTTCTTTTTTTTAGTTTAAGGTATTTCTTTTTCCCCCCCAACAGCTCTCCCTTTCAGTCCAAAAAATGGTTCTTTTTCTTATAACTATAAATACAATACAAAACAACAGAAATAAATAGGCCACAATTATAGGACTTATATGGCTTAGCATACATTCCCAATGTCCAGTCCATATGTATTTGGCACCTGACTTTAACATTCTACTATCTAACCATCTCCATGTGTTTAAAATTCTATATCTAACTCAGTTTTCATACTAACTTGCCTCATAATTTTAAAAATATCTTCTTAGATCCAGAACACCCTCTTGATTCCTAAACAACTCAAAATTTAATCTCTATCCACCAAGGATTCATGTACATGCTGGTTCTCTAACTGAACTCTGCAAAGAGGGTATGGATAAACCTCATAATTCAGAGAGAATTAAGAATTTCAGAAAAAATTCAGACTAGAAATGACACTGGTGAATTCAATGAAAAATTATTGCAGGAATGATAACTCACCTCAAAATTGAGATTAAATAGCACATTCAAAATATTACATGTGTGCAGTACTTGTATGTAGACTAAGTGTCAGAAAACATTTTAAAGCATATTAAACAGGTAAAAGAAAAATAACATAGTATTGAAAAACAAGGCAATTCAGGTTTATACAGAATAGGAGAGAAAGATTTCTAAATTAGAGCACCAATAACTTTTATATAAACTGCACTATTTCTTGGTTTAGAAATGGAAGACTATTTTTGTATAAATCTTGACCTCTGAATTCATTCAGATGAGAAGGCTCTAGAAGGTAAACATCCCTGATCCTGCCCACACACTCTGACTCTGCTTAGTTCTAATAATCTGTTGTACATGACCTGAATAGAACCATTTAGTCATTTAGTCATTCAATACCACCACCACCACCAACAACAACAACAAAAAAAGAAAGCAAAACAAAACAAACAAAAACAATTTGCAGCTGATGACTGATTTCTTCCAGAGACCCATTGGTTAGTAGCCACACAATTCTCTAATTTGTGCTTTAAACATTTGATAATTTATCATTTTTATTTACCATTAAATTTTCTGAATTCTCTCAGAATTATTAGATTTATCCATCCTCCTCTTTCCAGAGTTAAGTTAGAGATCCAGAAGGTTGGAGATTAAGGAATCTTCTCCAGAATTGAAGAATACCTTGATTGTAAGTCTGAGCACACATCATCACTATTCATGAAGTATTTCCTGCTAAAAAGACTCCTTGGTATTTTTTGGTAAGTGATGCGCTTTGGATAGAAGGTAGATAAATTACATTTTATTATTGTCCTTTTTAAAAGCTTCATAATAACATTCACAGATAATATACTCAAAAAGGGAAGAAGGGGGCAGTCTGACCAGAATAGAGATAGCCTGCTGAGTATGAAGGCAGATTTATACTCAAATTGCAACAAATACAAGAAACAACAAATTAAAACTATCTCTCATCAAAAACCATCTATTCCAGTTTTGGTCTCTTAATTTTTCTAAGTATGAAGGGTAGTGACATGTTGCTGCGGCGAAATAATATTTTACATCATCCTAATTGTACAAAGGGTTAAACAAGTAAATTTTCTTTACCATTTTCTGTTTCTTGTTTTCTTTTGAATGCAAGGACAATAAGATGTACAGCTATATAACTGAATTTTGTTAACAGCTTGTGTTCAGTCAGGTTAAAGTAAAACTCAAAATTACCCAATTGCAGTGTGAAATGGAAGAGGATATTCTTAGCATCTGGCATCTTTTTCTTTCTTTCTTACTGCCACAGAAGCCAGTTTCCTATAAACAAACTTGTTACTACATTATGAGGGCCAAAGACTGGAATCTTAACCCCTAAATGTTCAGGTCAACTATGTACTTTATGAAGGCAAGGAAAAAATCTAACTAAAGAAACATGGAATTGTGAAAACCAAATATAGAAGATTCAGATTATATACTCTTGTGATTCCCAAGTCCATTTGGGGGTAAACGCTTGGGAATTATATTAAACAGAATCAGAGAAGTTCACTATCCTGCAGTTCAGCTCATGGCATGTTCTGCCCACTGTAAAATCAACATTACATGCACTGTATTGTGTTCTACAAAGTAGACCGAGAATGTGTGATGGTTGTGTGATATGGTTCCTAAGAGCCAAATCCTCTCTCCAGCACTTGGGCTATGAACTTTCCTACCATGAATTATCATATTTAATCTGCTCATCAAAAGTGCATCAACATCAATTTATCTTTTACCCATGGGTACTTCAAGTCATCAGTATCATAGTTTAATCCTTAACAACCTATGATAACCATTCTCCCTCTTTACTAAAGGTTTATTAATTTTTCTGTAATTTATTGTCCTATTGACCATGGCAGATCAACTATAACAACTTGAGTTTTCTTATATTTCCACACTGCTCTCCAGACACTCTAAACTTGAACACTGATCATTGGTAATATTTACACTTTGTTGATTGATTAGTTGAGAGAGGTAGAATCAGGAAAGAACAAAATAAATACAAAAATACCTAACTTTTAATTTTCACTGACTTCTTGTGATCCTACCAGTGACACATGATGCCTTATGTAAACCATTAAAGCCTAAATCATATAGACTTATTGTACGTAATCCAAACTAGAAAATTTCACACAGGAGAAATAATATTTGAAGATTTTCTACCTAAAAAGAAGTTAGATGCTCACTTTTAAATTCAAATATGTGCAATCACAAATGTCCTAGGAAATAAGGACAAGTAATTAGTCTGCTGTAATGAAGGAATTCCATTTCACCTAGAGAAGGAGGGATAGTTTCCAAAAAAAAAATGCAATTTCTCTATTAATGTCTCTGTTGAAATACATATGCTTTATTAAAACCATTATATCAATTAAAGTTATTTAAATATTTTAAAACATTATCTAATCTTTTTGCCATATTCCTGAAACAAAAAATGAGTAGTAATGACCACAGTCTTTCCAAAATTGTAGTGATTGAAGAAATGAATCACAGAGTATTACTTGCAAACAGGTAATATGTTTTTGTTTTTTTTTCTTTTTCTTCTTTCTTTCCTCTTCTTACTTTAAAAAAATTATTTATTTATTGCTTCAGGTTACATCCCATCACAGTGTCCTCTTTCAACCCTTCACAGTCCCACCCTCCCACCCTCTAACACCTAAAGCTTCCATTCCACTTCTCTGGAGTAGAGTGTTCCTACATAACAGTCCCCCACCCCAGTTCAGCAGACATATGAGAGACAAGAGGCTCCTCATACACTGGGGGCCTACAAGGCAGTACCACAGGGAAAAGTGTTTCATTTACAGGGAAGGAAACAAAAAATAAATTTTAAAAAAGTCTGTGTCCATGGGTTGATTTTGGTGGGTTGATTGTATTATAGAGATCCTGTATTATGTAGCTAAAATCTGACTGTAAGTGAATAGAAGCCATGTGCATCCTCCTGAGTCTGGGTTAGGTCACTCAGGATGAGCTTCTCTAGTTCCATCCATTTGGGAATCGCATAATTTCATTGTTTCTGATAGCTGAGTAATATTCCATTGTGTAGATTTACCACAGTTTTTTAATCCATTCTTCCATTGAGGGCCATCTGGGTTGTTTCCAGTTTCTAGCTATTACAAATAAGGCTGCTATGAACATTAATGAGGAAACTTCTTGTGATTCAGTGAGGAGTCATTTGGATGTATACACAGAAGTGATATGGCTGGGACCCGAGGCAGAGCTTTCCAAGTTATTTAAGATATCGCCAGACTGACCTCCATAATGGTGGCACAATCCTGCACTCCCACCAGCAATGGAGGAGGGGGCCCCCTTTCTCCACATTTTTGCCAGCATGTGCTGTCATTTGAGCTTTTGATCTTAGCCATTCTGACAGGTGTGAGATGGAATCTTACAGTCATATTGAGTTGCATTTCTGTGATGATAAAAGAGGCTGAGCATTTATTCAAGCGTCTCTCAGCCTTTAGGAATTCCTCCTTTGTGAATTCTCTATTTAGCTCTTTTCCCCATTTTTAAATTGTATTATTTGGTTTCTTGGAATTTAATTTCTTGAGTGCTTTGCAATTTTGGATATTAGCCATCTGTTAGATGTGGGGTTGGTGAAGATTTTTTCCCAATCTGTAGGCTGCTGTTTTGTTCAAATGACAGTGTCTTTTGCTTTACAGAAGCTTTTCAGTCTCATGACATCCCATTTACTAATTGTTAGTCTTAGGTCCTGAGGTTTTGGTGTTCTGTTCAGGAAGTTGTCACCTGTGCCAATGATTTGAGGTTTTTTCCCACTTTCTCTTCTAGTAGATTTAGTGTGACTGGCCTTATGTCAAGGTCTTTGATCCACTTGGACTCAAGTTTTGTACAAGGTGGTAAGTATGGTTCTAATTTCATTCTTTTACAAGTGGATATCCAGTTGGACCAGCACCATTTGTTGAAGATGGTGTCCTTTTTCCATTGTGCGGTTTTTGCTTCTTTTGACCATAGGAGCGTGGGTTCATTTCTGGGTCTTCAATTTGATTCCATTGATCCACTGGTCTGTTTCTATACCAGTATCATGCTGTTTTTACTATTATTGCTCTGTAGTACCACTTTAAATCTGGGATGTTGATACTTCCAGATGTTTTTTCATTGTACAGGATTGATTCAGCTATTCTGGGTTTTTTTGTTGTTCCATATGAAATTAAGAATAGCTTTTTCTAGGTCTATAAAGAATTGTGTTTGTATTTGGATAGGAATTGCATTGTATCTGTATATTGCTTTTGGTAGGATGGCCATTTTTATTATGTTGTTTCTCCCTATCCATAAGCATGGAAGATATTTCCATCTTCTGATGGCCTCTTCATTTTCTTTCTTCAAGGGCTTGAAGTTCTTGTTGTACTGGTCCTTTACTTGCTTGGTTAGAGTTACCCCAAGGTATTTTATATTGTTTGCAGCTATTTTGAAAGGAGTTCTTTCCCTGATTACTTTCTCAGCCCATTTATTTGTTGTATAAAGGAGGACTTCTGATTTTTTTTAAATTAATTTTGTATCCAGCCAACTTGCTGAAGGTGTTTATCAGCTGTAAGAATTCTCTGATGGAATTTTTGGGGTCGCTATCATATCATCTTCAAATAGGGATAATTTGACTTCTTTGTTTCCAGTTTTTATCCCTTTGATCTCTTTTTTTTTAATCTCATTCCACTAGCATGAACTTCAAGTACTATATTGAAGAGGTATGGCAAAGGTGGGCATCCTTGTCTTGCTTCTCCCTGAATTTAGAGGAAATGTTTCAACTTTCTCTCCATTTAATTTGATGGACGCTACTGGCTGCTGTATATTGCCTTTATTATTTCTAGATATAGTTCTTGTATGTCCGTTCCCTCCAGAACTTTCAGCACGAAGGGGTGTTGGATTTTGTCCAATGCTTTTTCTGCATCTAACGAGATTATCATGAGTTTTTTTCCTTCATCTTGTTTATATGGTGAATTATGTTGATAGACTTTCGTATGTTGAACCATCCCTGCATTCCATGGATAAGGCCTACTTGATCATGGTGTATGATACTTTTGATGTGTTCTTGAATTCGGTTTGCTAGTATTTTATTAAGTATTTTTGCATCTATGTTCTTAAGGGAGATTGGTCTGAAGTTCTCTTTCTTTGTTGGGTCTTTGTGTGGTTTAGGAATCAGGGTGACTGTGACCTCATAGAATGAGTTTGGCAATGTTCTTTCTGATTCTATTTGGTGAAAGAGTTTGAAGAGTATTGGTGTTAGCTCCTCTTTGAAGGTCCAGTAGAATTCCTTGCTAAGGACATCTGGCCCTGGACTTTTTTTGGTTGGGAGACTTTTAATGACTATTTCTATTTCCTTAGGAGTTATAGGGTTGTTTAATCTGTTAATCTTAATAGAACACCAACAGCTCAGGACCTGAGATCAACGATCAATAAATGGGACCTCATGAAACTGAAAAGCTTCTGTGAGGCAAAAGAAACTGTCATTCGAACAAAATGGCAGCCTACAGTCTGGGAGAAAATCTTCACTAACCCCACATCTGACAGAGGGCTAATATCCAAAATCTACAAAGAACTCAAGAAATTAAATACCAAGAAACCAAATAATCCCATCAAAAAATGGGGGACAGAGCTAAATAGAGAATTCACAAAGGAGGAATCCCTAATGGCTGAGAGACACTTGAAGAAATGCTCAACATCTTTAATCATCAGAGAAATGAAACTCAAGATGACTCTGAGATTCCATCTCACACCTGTCAAAATGGCTAAGATCAAAAGCTCAAATGACAGCACATGCTGGTGAGAGTGTGGAGAAAGGGGCACCCTACTCCATTGTTAGTGGGAGTGCAGGCTTGTGCAACCACTATTGAGTTCAGTCTGGCCATATCTTAGAAAACTTGGAATAGCTTTGCCTCAGGACCCAGCCATACCACTTCTGGGTATACACCCAAATGTCTCCTCATGTAATCATAAGGAAGTTTCTTTATCTATGTTCATAGCAGCCTTACTTGTAATAGCTAGAAACTGGAAACAACCCAGATGTCCCTCAACCGAAATATGGGTTAAAAAACTGTGGTACATTTACACAATGGAATATTATTCAGCTATCAGGAGCAATGAAATTGTGCAATTTGCAGCCAAATGGATGGAACGAAAAAAGCTCATCCTGAGTGAGCTAACCTAGACTCAGAAGGATGAATATCGCATCTATTCATTTATAGTAGGATATTAGCTATACAGTAGAGGATATCGATACTGCAACCTTTGCACCAAAGGGAACATGGACATAGATTTTTTATATTTTATTCTTTTATTTTTATTTTTATTATTTTTTTTCTGTTTGTTGACTTATTTGTTTGGTTTTTTTCGTTCTCTCTCCCTGGCAATGAGACACTTTTCACCGGTGATACTGCCTCGTAGACCCCCATTGTATGAGGAGGCTCCTGGCCCTCATATGACCTATGAACTGGGGTAAGAGACTGCTATATAGGGACACCCACTCCAGAGAAGCAGGATGGAAGAATCAGGGGATAAAGAAAAAAAATGAAATGTGAAATTTCGGCCTTTGGCTACTAATTGTCATAAACTGTTTAGGATAATTAAGAAATGAAAACTAATAGTCATGCAAGCCTGTCATTTTGTTAGGTGCTATGACAGTCAACTATAGTTATTTTCTAAGCTAATCAGAAATCAAGTTACAAAGAGATAAGCAACATTTGCTTAAACTAATATAAGAGATAGATAGGGCCTCTTCAAAAACCTCAAGAGATCTGCAGAATATGGCATTCAAAGATGTTCGTTTAACTTAAGATTTTTTTGATATCGAGACATGTCAGCTCCTGACAGCACCCCCTATTCTACTCCAAGTAGAAGATGAACATCGAAGAATCTCCAGTGAGAGATGACTGAATTAGTGGAAAGCCTATCTCTTGGCAGAAAAAAACCCTTGCTCCAACTGTAGACAAAATGCTGTCCAAAAATTGGAAGCAGGAAAGTTGACAACCTAGCTCTGCCAAGACAGGGTAGGTAAGTCCTTCATAATTCCTGTTCTACAAACAATGTCTGTCAGAGAAATGGGGCCAAATGACTGAAGATCAGTGCTGTAATATATGGAGAGAAAATGGGAACTGTCCAGGCAGCCATTGGTATGTCATTTCTTAGTTTTGGAGGCTGCAGGCCCTGTACTTCCTATATAATCAGACATATTTATCCCTCTCAGGTCTCTGAGGTGGTTGAAGAATAGATAGCTAGAGTCTCATAATTAAATTTTGATTTGTTTAGGAATCAAGAAAGTGCCCTGGATCTAAGAACATGTTTCTAAAATTGTGATGCAAGTTAGTATGAAAACTGAGTTAGATATAGAACTTTAAACTATGGAGATGATTAGATAGTAGAACATTAAAGTCAGGTGCCAATGGAAAGGACAATGGGAATGTATGCTAAGCCATATACTCTTATAATTGTAGCCTAATTACCTCTGTTGTTGTGAATTGTATTTATTATTATAAGAGAAAGAGCCATTTGTTGAACTGAAAGGGGGAGCTGTTGGGGGGGAAAAGATATAACTTAAACTTAAAAAAAAGGATGGGGATGGGTGGTTTGAGGTAGAAGAGGGTGGGAGGGTGGGCCTGGAGGAGGGAGTGGGGGGGATTACGATTGAGAGGTAACTTGAAGAAAAAATAAATAAATTAATTAAAAATAATCAAAGTTATTGATTACTTTTATTAATCTGTGTGGCAATTTCTGTCATAATGAATGTTACACAATAGGGATGAAGTTTTTATATTAATACCGAATGTATTTCTCTGTGCACTATGTCTCAAATACATGCCATCTCAGCAAGAGCGGCTTATTATTAAGTTCTGGAAGTTAACCAACAGGAATGGCAATAACATCTACAGTTTGGGATCACTGTTACCACAGAGACAAATAGAAAAGTTATACCATTTATGCTAATGAGGGTTTTTCTTCCCATCTAATATGTCCATGAAAGGATTTTCCCACTTATTGTAGATTACTCTATTTAAATTATTAGTACATATTGTTATGTATATAGTTTAGTAAGTCTTTCTGCAGTATGTTTGCAAGTAAATATTTCTAAAGGCCTTTAATGATGCTATGCTTCTGACTGTCTACTCTACCCATAATCTTCATCTCACTTAATATGCCAGGATCCAATATTCACTCTTCACCCTTTTCTTTACTCTCTTTCCCCTCCATTGAATGTTACCGCTACCCATATCCCCTTTACACATTTACTGGATTATGTATGTTGCCAAAAATCAAATGTTCATAACCAAAATTCAAAGCTATCATTCACATACATAAAGAAATGTATGACAAATGTCTTCCAGACTTTGTGTCTTCACTTAGAATGACTGCTTCCTACTTCATGTATTTACCTTTAAAATTCAGCAATTCTGTTTTATTAAAAAGTGGATTGGATTGTTTGTGTCATTGTAGATTTTCATGATCTTTTCTCAGGTGAAATACATCTATGCTGTGGCAATTGTGAAAAGAACATCAATGGACATTGGTAGGCAAGTATCTCTGTAATATGATGGAGAATACCTGAGGTATGTGTGTGCAGGTGGAACAAATGACTCATTGGTGACTAGAACCTTTGAATAAATATTTTCCTTCAGTCAGTCAACTTCTATGCTTGGAACATCATGTTTTCTGAACAAACTGCTTTTGACAGAGGCAAGGTTAATCCAGTTTCAATGAAGTACATTTAGCCCAGACCACAGTATAAAGAAAAAATGTGTACAGTTTGATTTGGAGAAAAATAAAAGTTATGAGTATTTGTTTAATCTTTCTTTTGTTGAAGATTGATATGATGTTTGGAGTTCTGGCTACAGACAAACAGCTTGTATATTCACAAAGCAAATTTTAGCACTTTATATGTGACCAAATAAATTCTAAATGAGTAATAATGTAAGAAGTCTAGACACACTAAATCTATTAGAAGAGAAAGTGGGGAAAATCCTCAAACTCATCGGCACAGATGACAACTTCCTCAACAGAACACCAGCAGCTCAGGATCTAAGACCAACAATCAATAAATAGGACCTCATGTAACTGAAAAGATTCTGTAAGGCAAAAGACACTGTCATTTGAAAAAAACAGCAATCTATATATTGGGAAAAAATCTTCACCATCCCCACATCTGACAGAGGGGAAATATCCAATATTTACAAAGAACTCAAGAAATTAAATGCCAAGAAACTAAATAATAAAAATTTGGGGAGCATCCATTTGTTTGCAAATTGCATGATTTCTTTTTTTTTCTGATAGCTGGGTAGTATTCCATTGTGTAGATGTACCACAGTTTTTTCATCCATTCTTCAGTTCAGGGATATCTGGGTTGTTTCCAGTTTCTAGTTATTACAAAAAAAAAAAAAAAGGCTGCTATGAATGTAGATGAGGAAATTTCTTTGTGATTTATTCAGGAACCATTTGGATGTGTACCCAGAAGTGGCATAGAGAAGCTCATCCTGAGTGAGCTAAATGAAACTCAGAAGGTTGCACGTAGCATCTATTCATTTATAGTCACATTTTAGCCATATAGTACAGGAAAACTATACTACAACCAATGCACCAAAGGGAATATGAACATAGATTTTTTTTTTCCTGTCAATGAGACACTTTGCCCTAGTGGTGCTGCCTTTTAGGCCCCAGTGTATGAAGAGGCTCTTGGCCTTCATATGACTGCTGAACTGGTGCAGGGAGCTGTTATGTAGGGATGCTCCACTCCAGAGGTGTGGCATAGAAGGGATAGAGGGTAGAGGGTGGGAGGGTGGGACTGGGAGGGGTGGAAAGAAGACACTACAATAGAGATGTAACCTGAAGTAATAAATAAATATATAAATAGATAGATAGATAAATAAATAATAAAAATAAATACAAACATTTTATTTAACCATAAAATCTATTCATTAAATGCCTGAGTTAGTACAGTCCTTATCTTGTAAACATTGATCATTGAGTTTGAAACCATAATCCACATGAGTTAAAAAATGCTGCTCATCATGTCTGCTCCTAATTTCTCTACTGTGAAAATAGAGATGGAAACAAGTGAGTTCCTAAAAGCTCTGTGGTCATAACATTTTGACTATGGAGAAAATTCTAGGAAAATTCTGTATGAAAATATTTTTATAATGTGCTTGACACTGTTCTCTGATCCATATCACACATAGGAAAGAGTACATATACACTCATATGGACATGGGCATTTGCACCATATAACACAAAAAATACCATGAAGTGTTTAAGACTTAGTTTTTGTAAATGCAGAGAAGAGATTAGTATCTGTTTTAGACAGATGATTAGATGGAAGCATAATATCATGTATTCATTTATATATTTTTAATGAGTTGAGGCATTGTCATGGTCTTAGCAAATATATTAACTAGTTAAAATATAGTGAGCCTAAATTGCATCTAACAACTAATGTAAAAAGTGAACAGTAACTGACTGTTTCTAGATAAAACAATTGGCTTTCATTTATACTTATATTTATGAAACACTGATTTTCAAAACGCCATTTAATATGTTGTATGTTAAATGAGTTTGAAAATTTAAAAATCCCTTTAATATGTTTTATTTTAAATGAGCAAGGACTATCCATTTCCTAAACTGTTATTTTGTAGTGAATATAAACAAAGAATTAAAAACTTTATATGCTAACTCTTCAACTGTTTGTAGAAACAATACCATCTTTTTGAAAAATTAATTCATATTTTCAGATTCAGTACATATCCAAAATTCAGGAAGTATTCTTTAAAACAGAAACAGGCAATCAGTGAGTATAATTGTAGTTGTTTGAATATCCCTGATTATGGGACCATTCACTGGGTTGTGGTAAAAACAAAACAAAACAAAACAAAACAAAACAAAACAAAACAAAACAAAACAGTGGTCATACCCTTATGAAAAGTGACTCTCTTTTTCTAATCAGCTATTTCCGATCGATCTGGAGTTAGTGATGTGAATTTTGCCCACATCACCTCACTATTTTGACATTTTTTTATGGCTTGAACATGTGAGGACTTATTCATGCTCTACATTGATGCAGGTTCAAATTTACAAAAGCCATCCTGTGTCCAGAAAACCCTGTTTCTGTACATTCTTCCAGAGTCTCTGGCTCTCATATTATTTCTCCTCATCTTCCTATTGATCACAAAGCCTTAGGGATAATGTTACATAACAGATGACCCACTAAAATTAAGCAAGTTTATTGTTTACTTTTTCTTTCATTAATATTAATAGTAAGTTCTGTCATAATGAAATTTGGCCACTGGGGATGGCATTTCCATATCAATACCAGCTAGATTTCTCCATGCAGTATGTCTCAAATACATGGTATCTGGAGCAATAGGGACTTGCTATCAAGTTCTAGAGGTTATCCAAGAGGAATGGAAATAACCTGTAATGTTTGGAGTCTATGTTATCAGAGTAACTGGAAGCTTACTAGTAGAATATCCTGGCAATGAGGTTTTTGCTTCCAACCTGATAGGTCTACAAAAAGGAATTGTCTCCTTGTTACAGATAACTCTATTTAAACTATTTGTGTGTGTGTGAGTGTGTGTGTGTGTGTGTGTGTGTGTGTGTGTGTGTGTATGTCTTTGAGCAATATCTCTGTAGTATATTTGCATGCAACTTTTTCAAAAGGCCTTTACTGATACTTATGTTTCTTCACTATACCCTGCAATCTTCACATACTTAATATTCTATGACTCAATATTCACTGTTGCCCCTCTTATTAATTTCTGTTTCCCCTCCATTGAAGACCATTACCACTCATACCCCATTTACATATTTACTTAGTTCAATAAGCTATCCAAATCAAACAATCATAACCAAAGATTGAAGGGTATCTTTCACATAGGTAAGGAAATATATGAAGATTATCTTCCTGACTTTGCCTTCTTTCACTTAGAATGATTGTTTCTTACTTAATCTATTCATATTTAAAATTCATTTGTTTTATTAAAAGCTGGATAGTGTTCTTTGTGTCATTTGATATCTTAATTATTTATTCTCAGGTGATAGACATTTATGCTATATATCGTTTATATTTATTTATTACTTCAGGTTACATCTCCATCACATTCCCCACCCTCAAACCCTCCTACCCTCTCACCCCTTCTCCAATCTATACTACTCCTCACTTGTGGAGTGCCCCTACACATCAGTCCCCCTCAGTTTAGCAGTTATATGCCGGCTAGGAGCTTCCTCTTCCACTGGAGATCTACATGGTAAACCCAATAAGGCCAAGTGCCCCAATAACAGGTAACAAAGTCTATGTTCCTGTTTTTTTTCAGTCTGTTGATTTTAGGATAGTTTTCCTGTACTATAAGGCTAAAGTCCAGTTAAAAGTGAATGTATGCCATGTACATCTTTCTGGGTCTGGGTTAGCTCACTCAGGATGAGCTTTTCTAGTTCCATCAATTTGGCAGTAAATTGCATGATTTCCTTGTTTCTGATACCTGAGCAGTATTCCATTGTGTAAATATACCACAGGTTTTTTTAATATCCATTCTTTGGTTGAGGGACATCTGCGTTGTTTCCAGTTTCTAGCTATTACATATAAAGTTGCTACGAACATAGATGAAGATATGTCCTTATGGTTTGTTGAGGAATCGTTTGGGTGTATATACCCAGGAGTGGTAAGGTTGGGTCTTGAGGTAGAGCTATTTCAAATTTCTAAGATATTGCCAGTCTGATTTCCATAGAGACTGTACAAGTTTGCAATCCCACCAGGAATGAAGGAGTGTTCTCCTTTCTCCAGAACCTTGGCAGCATGTGCTGTCATTTGAGTTTTTGATCTTAGCCATTATGACAGGTGTGAACTGGAATCTCAGCATAGACTTAAGTTGCATTTATTTGATGCTTAAGGATATTGATCATTTGTTGAAGTATCTCTTAGCTATTAGAGATTTTGTGAATTCTCAGTTTAGCCCTGTTCCCCATTTTTTGACTGAATTATTTGTTTTCTTGGTGTTTAATTTCTTGAGTTCTTTATAAACTTTGGATATTAGCCTTTTATTGAATGTGGGATTGGTGAAGATCTTTTCCCAATGGGTAGGTTGCCATTTTGTTCTAATGATAGTGACACAAGTATTGTTCAGTGAGTGTAGAGGCACAGGAAACAAGAATTCATTAGAAAGTCTTCGGCTTTACTTCTCTGTCATATTGGAAAGTAAAGAGGCCTCCAAGGAGACATCATTACAAGGGCTGAAGCAATCATGGTCTGTAAAAAACAACTCTATTGAGTAATCTGTGTAGCACCAGACATAGTTGGCATGAAACAATACCAGGGTGACACTCACAGGAATGAGCATCATGAAGCAGTGTATCCTGCAACCACATGCATCAGGAATACTTCTATTTATGCATGCCATAATTTATCCTCTCCTCTTAATTTTGAAAGTTTTCCAGCACCATTCTTCACCTTCCTCCTTTGTTTTTTTCTGACAGTAGTAGCCTCATATAAGGAAAACTCTGTCCATCTCTTCCCTGTGACACTTTCTACTCTCAAGACTGTAATTTATATCTGGATAATCAGTAAAAGATCTTTTTGGGTAAGGGACAAACAAAATCTGAAAGGACAAAGGAGACAGTTTTGATCCCATATGTTTCTATTTTATGAGAGTTTAAAATCCTATATATCTGTTGAGGCATTTTTAAAAGAAATTACAAAGAAGTGCAGTATTGCTGTGTCTTTATAAAGTTGTTTTAACCAAATAGATATAAAGACAAAATAGTGTCAAATATCATCTTTGACAGCACAAGGTAAGCTGAGGTGGAACATAGGGCTGGAGCGAGGTGGGCAATGATGGCACCTAGAATTAGCTTCTGATGATTGTAGCATGTGACTAAAAAGAGAAAAGGGTAGGGAGAAACCAGGTGATGATATCTGGAGCAAACTGCTACTGATAGTGGTTAGCAGGGACGAACTGGTGTTGATGACAACCTACATAGATTACCACTGACAGTGGTCATCAGGGGCTGCTACTGGTTTTGTCTAGATGGTAAGTAAAGAAAAGAAGGCAAACACACACACACACACACACACACACACACACACACACAGAGAGAGAGAGAGAGAGAGAGAGAGAGAGAGAGAGAGAGAGAGAGATTTTGTGGATGAAACAAGGTAGGCTTGAACAAATTCACAAATACACACACAGAGATAGACAAACAGAAAAACATATAGGAAAAAAGAACGACATATATATATATATATATATTATATATATATATATATAAACATTTTAGAAATGGAGCAAACCCCAACTAACTTTACATATAAACATATCTACACACACACACACACACACATATATATATAGAGAGAGAGTTGGTGGATTCACTAAAGTTCTAACAATAACACTCTAATAACTTTATTTCTTCTCTTAGCCATTTTATAACCCCTAAGACAAAATTTCTACAAAAGAAGAAAAATTATATCATAGCCATGGATTACATATTTTATAAAAAAATCACCAAAAAAAATTTTATTTTTATTTATTCAAGTTACATCTCAATCACAACCACCCCACTCCTCTACTCCCTGTCCAACTTTCCCATCTTCCCTCTCATCCTGCTCTCTTTTACCTTAGGTAAGAGGAGGCCCACATAGCAACATCTCTCATTTCACTGGTCACATGAGTGCTAAGAGCTTGCTCTTGCACTGGGACCTGACATAGTGGCTAAGCTAGAGTAAGATATTCCACTGACAGGAAACAGAGTCCACGACAGATGTCAAATATCCCTCCACCCTCTACTTTCTAAGGTATATGTATTGACCAAGTTGTTTATATCTACAAATATATATATGTATATATATACATAATATATATATATATATATATAGAGAGAGAGAGAGAGAGAGAGAGAAAGAAAACTATGTCTTGTGTTTATGTGCCTTCCCCCCTTTTTTGGTAGGTGTTTCTGTCTTTGTAAGCCTCTAGAGGCCTAGATTGGTTGGTTTTGTTGATTTTCAAGTGGGGATCTTGCCATTACAGGTATCTATATACCTCTTCCTTCCCTTATACACAACTCCCAGAGCTCAACCTACTATTTGTCTTTGTGTGTCTCAGCATCTGTTTTGATTTGCTGATACATGGAGTTTACCATAGAATATTTACACAAGGTTCCTGTTCTTTTGGGACTGTGGGATGTATGATAGTTATCCAATACAATATGGCTAATATACACTTATAAGTGAGTAGTGTATCTACTGAGTCTGTGTTTTCTCATCAGGATGAGCTTTCCTAATTCCATCCATTTTATTGCAAATTGTATGATTTCCTAGTTTCTGACAACTGAATAGTATTCCAGTGTGAAAATGTACCACAGTTTTTTTTTTTTTTTTTAATCCAGTCTTCGGCTGAAGGATATCTGGGTTGTTTCCAGTTTGTAGCTATTACAAATAAAGCTGCTATGAACATAGTTGAGCTTATTTCCTTGTTGTTTGGTGAAGAATCATTTGAAAACATACTCAGTGGTATGGCTGGATCTTAAGGTAGAAATATTCCCAATTTTCTGTGATATAACCAGATTGATTTCCAAAGTGGTTGTACAAGTTTATATGCCCACTAATAATGGAGAAGTATTTCATTTTCTCCACATCCTCAAAAGCATGTGCTACCATTTAAGTTTTTGATATTAGCCATTCCAACACATATGGAATGAAATCTCAGAGTCATCTTGAGTTGCACTTCTCTGATGATTAAAGATGTTAAGCATTTATTCAAGTGTCTCTCAGCCATTACAGATTTCTCTTTTGTGAATTCTTGGTTTTGTTCTGTAGTGAAATTTTTATTGCATTATTTGGTTTGTTAGTGTTTAGTTTCTTGAGTTCTTTATATAATTTTGATGTTACTCCTATGTATAATGTGGGGTTGGTGTGGATCTTTTCCACATCTATAGGCTGCTGTGTTGTTCTAATGAACAGTGTACTTCACCTTACAGAAGCTTTTCAATTTCATAAGGTCCCATTTAGGAGATTGTTAGTATTAGAGCTTGAACTATTGGTGTTCTGTTCAGGAAGTTGTCATTTTGCCAATGAGTTGAGTCTTTTCCCTATTTTTTCTTCAGTTACATTTACTGTGTCCAGTTTTATGTTAAGATCTTTTATTCAAGTGGACTAAAGTTTTTGAGCATGGGATTAACGTGGCTCTATCTTCAATCTTCTACCTGTTGACCTATCTTCAATCTTCTACCTGTTGACATCTAGTTAGACCAGCACCATTTGCTAAAGATGCTTTCCTTTTTTCCATTATACGGTTTTGGCTTCTTGGTCAAAAATTAAATGATCATACATTTATTTCTGGGTTTTCAATTCAATTCTGTTGATTAGCTTGTCTGTTTCTATGTCAGTACCCTGCTGTATTTTTTTTTATATAGGTATTGTTCTGTAGTACAGCTTGAAATCACGGAAGGTGATACCTTCAGATGTTCTTTTATTGTACAGAGGTGTTTTAGCTATTCTGGGTTTTTACATTTTCCATATGAAGACAAAAATTGTACTTTCCAGTTCTGTAAAGAATTGTTTGTTGATCCTACCTATCCATAAGCATGGGAGATCTTTCCATCTTCTGATATCATCTTCAATTTCTTTCCTCAGGGACTTAAAGTTCTTATCATACACGTCTTTCTCTTGCTAGGTTAGAGTGACCACCACATATTTTATATTATTTGTGGCTATTGTGAAGGGTGTTGTTTCTCTAATTTCTTTCTCAGCCCATTTTTCTTTTGTGTAAATAAGAGCCACTGATTTTTAAGAATTAGTTTTTTTATCCAGCCAACTTTCTGAAGGGATTTATCAGCTGTAAGAGTTCTCTGGTCGAATTTTTGGGGTCACTTACCTATACTACCAAATCATCTGCAAATAGAGATACTTTGACCACTTCTTTTCCAGTTTGTAACACCTTGATCTCCTTTAGTTGTCTTTTTGCTGTAGCTAGAACTTCAAGTACTGTGTTGAAGAGATATGGAGAGTTTAGGTAGCCATGCCTTGTAACTGATTTTAGTGGACTTACTTTAATTTTCTCTCCATTTAATTTTAAGTTGGCTTGCTTTTTATTGGTTTCATTATGTTTAGGTATGGTGTTTGTATGCCTGATCTTGCAAACACTTTCAATATGAAGGAGTGTTTAATTTTATCAAATGCTTTCTTATTATCTAATGAGATGATCATGTGCTTTTTTTTTCTTTCACCTTGTTTATATGGTGGATTATGTCGATGGATTTTTGTATTTTGAGCAAACCCTGCATCCCTGGGAGGAAGCCTACTTGGTCATATTGTATGATCCTTTGATCTGTTGTTGTACTTGGTTTGCAAGTATTTTATTGAGTAATTTTGCATGTATGTTCATAAGGGAAAATGGTCTCAAATTCTCTTTATTTTTGAGTCTTTGTGTGGTGTAGGTATCAGCATGACTGTGGCCTCATAGAATGAGTTTGGTAGTGCTATTTCTGTTTCTATTTTGTGGAAGAATTTGAGGAGTATTTGGTATTAGCTATTCTTTGAAAGTATGGTAGAATTCTCTGCTCAAACCTTCTGGGCCTGGGCCTTTAATGGTTGAGAGTATTTTAATGACTGCTACTATTTCCTTAGGGATTATAGGGCAGTTTAACTTGTTTACCTGATCTTGATTCAACCTTGGTACATGGAATCTATGGAGAAAATTGCCCATCTTGCTTAGGATTTCCAATTTTGTGGCATATAGGTTTTGAAGTAAAATTTAATGATTGTCTTGATTTCTTCAATGTCTTTTGTAATTTCCCCCTATTCATTTCTGATTTTGTTGATGTGGATATTTCCCCTCTGGTTTTTAGATAGTTTTGGTAAGGTTGTTTTCTATTTTGTTGTTTATCTCAAAGAACCACATCTTGGTTTTGATGCTTCTTTGTATTGTTTCCTTTGCTTTTAAATTATTTATTTCAGCCCTCAATTTGATGATTTCCTACTGTCTGCTTCTCTCAGTAGTATTTGTTTCTTTTTTGTAGAGTTTTCTTTTGTAATGTTAATTTGTTAATATGAGCTGTCTCCAATTTCTTTTTGAAGGCACTTAGTGCTATGGACGTTTCTCTTAGCAGTGCTTTCATAGTGTCCCATAAGTTGAATATGTTGTGCCTTCACTTTCAATAAATTTTAAGAAGTCTTTAATCTCCTTCTTTATTTGCTCCCTGAGCCAGGGAGCATTGAGTAGAGAGTTGTTCAGTTTCCATCAATGTGTAGGGTTTTTGGTATTTCTGTTGCTGTTGAAGTCTAGCTATGAACCATGGTGTTCTAATAAGATACAAGGGGTTATTTCAAATTTCTTGTAATGGTTGAGGCTTGCTTTGTGACTGAGTATGTGGTCAATTTTTGGAGAAGGTTCTGTGAGGTGCAAAGAAAAAGGTATATCCTTTTTTTTTGTTTGTTTGGAGAAATCATTCTGTAGATATCTATTAGGTCTGCTTGTTTCATTATTTCTCAGTTTGGCTTCTATCTCAATGACCTGTCTATTTGTGTGAGTTGAAGTTTCCAACTATATACGTATGTGGATTAATATGTGGTTTAATGTTAAGTAGTGTTCCTTTCACTAATGTGTTTGCTCCTGTATTTGGGGCATATATATGCAGTATTGAGATGACATCTTGATGAATTTTTCCTTTGAAGAGTATGTCATATCCTTCTTCCTGTCATTTACTCAGAGGTAAAGTCTATCTTGTAGATAGCAGAATTATGAATCTTTTTCATGAAAATGTTATGTAAGCCTGTGTCTATTGGGAAGTTGAGACCAATGATGTTGAGAGATATCCATGGCCATTGATTGTTATTTTCTGTTATTTTGGTGTAGGTGTTAGTAATTTGTTTGTGTTTGTGTTTTGCTACAGTGGGGTTGTTTATTTATTGTGTTTTCTTCGGTGTAGTTATCTAATTTGGGTTGGAGTTTTCCTTTTAGTATCTTCTGAAGTGCTGGATTTGTGGATAGATAGTACTTAAATTTGGTTTTTTTGTGGAATATTTTGTTTTCTCCCTCTGTGGTGATTGAAAATATTGCTGAGTATAATAGTCTGGGCTGACATCTGTGGCCTCTTAGGAGTAGGGCATCTTCCCAGGCCTTTCTGGTATTTAAATTTTTGAAGAGAAATTAGTTGTAACTCTAATGGGTCTTCCTTTATATGTTACTAGGCCTTTTATTCTTGCAGTTTTTAATATTTTTTCTTTGTTCTGTAAATTTAGCATTTTGATTATCATGTGGCAGCAGAAATTTCTTTTCTGGTCTAATCCATTTGGTGTTCTGTATGCCTCTTGGACACTTACCAATATCTCCTTCTTTAGGTTTGGGAAATTTTCTTTTACAATTTTTTGAAAATGGTTCCTTTATTGTTTCCATGTCCAATTTCAGATATTGAACCATTTTATTCATTTCCTTCTCCACCTTGATTTCTATAGCCTTTATTTTTTTAATGGCTTTGTCTCTTTCCTTCTTTTGGTTGTTTGAGTTTTCTAGAATGTCTTTACTTTCCCAATTGCTTTCATCTGTTGAATTATTATTTCTTTAAATCCATTAAGAAGTTTATTTTCTTATTTTAAGGTTTCTTTCCTTTTCATTAGTATAGATTTGTGGTTCGTTTCTTGTGTTTCAGCTGTGGTCAGATGATCCTGGCTTGTTGTAGTAGACCAGGTGAGTTTTGTTGTAGCAATATATCCCTCATTTTTGTCAATTTTGTTTTTCTGAGAGCCTCTAGCCATTTGGTTGTCATTAGCTGATTGTTTCTGGTGCCTACTAGATGTGGAGACAAGGAAAGAGCTTTGGTGTAGAAGCTGTATGATCTTGGTGACCATTGGCTCTCCACAAGATGATGGAAGGTAGGAACTTATATTGGATGCTAGATCTCAGTTGGCTGCCTGAAGCTCACCCCTTTCTGCTGTTTCCCAACAGAGTACTCAGGTCAGGGATAGGGGTGGAGTGCGTTATTCCAGCCTGCAGGGTCCTGAGGTCTGGCTGGTCTTCCTAGTGAGTTTAGTGGTGGTCAATAGGCCGCAGACAGTAAGCTATAGCCCCTTGGGTGTCTGATTGTTCCCAGAAGCTGGGTGACATATCTGTGAATTAGGTCTACCACTAAAGTTTCCTAGTAATCACATACACAGCTTCTTAATCAGAAACAGTGTGGCCCAAGGCAGCATGCTAGAACCGGCAGAATATTTGACTCTTTGTGTAGCCTAGGTAACAACTCTGTGGGTAAGGTCTACATCTCCATCTCCCTGGGAATCACAGGCACATTTTGTGCTTCTAAACCAGAATCACTGTGTCTTGTAGCAGCCTGCTATGGTCAGGGAGATCTCTGAGTGTTCCTGCAGCCTGGGTGTCAGGTCGGTAGTTGATGTCTATCTTTGTGGTTCCTTCAGAATCACAAACATAATTTACATGTCTCAGCCAGAAGCCCTGTGTCCCAGGGAAGTCTGCATTTCTCAGACATTTGCACAATGACCCAGGACTCTTTCACCATGTTAGGATATGAACTCTCCATGCAGCAGCCTGGGTATATGGCTGGAGGATGTGGTGTCCCTTCAGTGGGAGCATCTGAGATGGAGTCTTTGTCCCCATCACCAGTACTGTGACTCATGACAACTCAGTAATGACCTAGCTCCTGATGGTCAGGCAGTTGCTGCCTTGTTGTAACCCCCAGAAAGAATGTCCCTGATTCTATGTTTTCTGTGTTCCTTCTGATCCTCTTGTGGATTCAGGAATGACTGAGTGGAAGCTGAGGTGTCAGGAAGCTGGGTAGGGCTTCTGTTTGGAAGTTGTAGCTGCAACTGTGGCACTGTTTGGCTCAGACCGAAGAAATCTTCCAGAGATGGTGGATATTGTTCCTTTTTCTATGTCTGGCCATTCAGGTTTTCTGAGTGCTAAAAGCATGCTGAGCTCACTGTACTCCTTTTCTAAACTATGCAGACCTTATAATTCTACAAGGAGAACACACATTCTATCTTTGATTTTTCCTTTTATTTCTTCCAGTTACATCTCTATCATATTACTCTTCCTCCTCCTCCTGGTCTCATACTCCTACTCTCTTCCCCATCACCCTCCAATCTGCTTTAAAAAATTATGTTGTATCTTCCCCCCCCAAAATAGCTCCCCTTTTAATCCAATAAAAGGCTCTTTTTATTACAACAATAATTACAATACAAAACAATATCAATAATTAGGCAACAATCATGAAAATTATAAGGTCAAACGAGATTCCCAATGACCAGTCCATATGTGTTTAGCAACTGATATTTATATTCTATTATATATCTATCTTGATAAATTTAAAGTTCTATACCTAACTCATTTGTCATCCTAACTAGTATGACCAACTTAAAAAAAATCTTCTTAGACCTAGAACATCCTTTTAATTCCTAAACAACTAAAAACTTAACTGTGAGACTATAAATATATATAGTCTTCAACCATATCAGAAATCTGAAAAGGATAACTTTATCTGAATAAACAGGAAATACAGAGCAGGCAGCTTCCAACACTAAGAAATTACAGACAACTGGCTGCCTGGACAGCCCTCAATTTCTCTCTATAATGTTGGAGCATCTATCTCTAACCTTTGGGCCAGTATCTCTGACAGACATTAATTGTAAAGCAGGAATTACGAAGGACTTGACTACCCTGTCTTGGCAGAGCTAGGTTATTTACTTATCTGCTCCCAAGTTTTGTCCTTTTTGCACAGCATCTGTCTACAGTTGAAGAAATGGATTTCTCTTCCCCTGAACAAGCTTGCCATTAATGCAACCATCTCCAAATTGAGATTATTAGATATTCATCATGTACTTGGAATAGAATGGGGGAGGGTGCTGTTAGGAACTGACATGTCTCAATATCAGAAAATCTTAAGTTAAGAGAATATCTTTGAATACCATATTCTACAGATCTCTTGTGGTTTTTGAAGACCACCTATCTATGTCTGTATTTTTGGATAATCAAATGTTGCTTGTCTCCTTGTAACTTGATTTCTGATTAACATAGAAAGAACTGTGATGCCGGGCAGTGGTGGCGCACGCCTTTAATCCCAGCACTTGGGAGGCAGAGGCAGGCGGATCTTTGCAAGTTCGAGGCCAGCCTGGTCTACAAAGCGAGTCCAGGACAGCCAGAGCTGTTAAACAGAGAAACCCTGTCTCGAAAAACCAAAAAAAAAAAAAAAAGAAAGAACTGTGATATACTAAAAAAGTACCTTCCAGTGTGTCAAATTTAAAATATTATTTGTTTGCATTTCTTGATTTTCCTAAAAAAATTGTGACAGTTGATATCAAATGGCCAAAATGCCATATTGCATTTTTAAGTATTACATAGGAACAATACCTTAAAAAGAGTTAACCTTAATTTTGTATCAACATACATACATCTATACCAATATAACTCAATATAACCTTAATTTTGTATCAGTATAAAATGATATGAGAGCATAGTCAATAATCTATCCCCTTTTCTTTATCATTCCTTTATTATGTCTATATCCCATTTTTTTTCTTTTCAAGTCTTTCCCCCCCTCATAGGAGAGAAAGAAGGATAGAGCAAAGAGAAAGAGAGAAATCTCTGGGTCTAATATCCTAAACCTTGTTTAACAAGACCACTTAACAACTTGTAAACACACCCCGCCAAGTAATAACAAACATTTGTAACCCATCAAATGACCAAAAAAAAAAAAAAAAAAAAAATCACCCACTCTTTTTTCTCGAATGAGTTATTGCTCTCTTAAAATTGTTTCCTCCCAATTTGGGATGTAAGGAGACTGTTTAGGGGGCCTAATAAGAATGCAAAAATAATTTGTTGCCCATTCTTTTTGTACTCAGCTATTTAAATGTCCTGTGAAGTCTGTAGTCAGAAGCTGAACATTGGGTGTGAAAGTTCAAGGCTTTATTGAAGCCCTGGCTGGGACAGTGTGTGAGGCTAGACCATCTTAGATAGCCATTTTGAAGTTGTTCTGGATGTAGTTTTTTGAAGAAACAGCTACTGAGGCAGTCTTTGAAGTTGGATCATCTGGGCTACTTGTCTTGTCTTCAGCAGTTTCAGTTGTCAAGTTGTCCCTAGACTCCTTAGATAGATGCATTTAATCTCCTGGAAAGATCATAAGAGAACCCTGTCCCAATCCTAACTCTGGGGTACTACATTTTAGAAGGTAATATCTTGCCTAGAGCAAATTGGTTTTTTTTGTTGTTGATTTTTTTGTGGGTTTTTTTGACGATATAAAGAACATTATCTTTCAACTGAGATATAAAAAAAATTCTTTTTATTTTGGAACTAAACATACATATATGTGTATATATTTTGAAATCAAAAGACAATTTACTTTGAATTTCAGCATGCCTTTTGCAAGTGGCTTTTGAACTTAAGTCATTGTAAATCCTATGTGCCTGCCTCTGCCTCCCAAGTGTTGGGATCAATGACGTGTGTCTCACAATTGCTGGGATTAAAGGTGTGAACCACCAACTAACCCTGATCTAAATTTTTCTTTATTTGAAGCTTGCTCTGTGTCACGCTGGCCTGGAACATAGAGATCTGCATGTTTTTTTGTCTCCAGTGTGTTGGGATTACAGGTGTTTGCCTCTCAATTGTTGGGATTAAAGGTGCAAACCATCACCAAACTGTTCAATGTAACTCTAGAATTTAGAAGAGAACTAACTCTATAGTGATTTGCATGTCTCTGCTGGAATTAAGGGCATGGGCTAACACTGCCCTGTTCAAATATTTTATCTTAGCTCCAAATTACTTCAACTCTTAGAGATTTAAAAAATCAGTTTGATCTGTCATAATCCTTAATTACAAAATTTTAAATCTCTTAATTGCTTTTTAAACACCAAACAATGAAAATATTCTTTATATATAAGAAGAAAACTCATAAACTGATATCCAAAAGTGTGTGAGCTATGTGGCAACCTGCACTCTACCATCCTAAACTAAAATTAAGACTGCTTTTCCTTTCATGTCAATAAGACAAGTATGGATTTGATAAATTATCATTTGAAAATTGTATTTATTGTTATTATTAAATTGATGGTGATGCTTGGTTACCCTTTTTTATTTAATTTGTTTTTCAAGTTACCTTTCAAACACAGTTTCCTCCCTTCTCCCCTCCCAGTCTTTTCTTCCCTCCCTCCATTCTTCCCTATTCCCTTTCTCGATCATCTACTTTCCTCAGATGAGGTGGGCTCCCACATGTCATACTCCCTCACTTCATCAGTCATGTGAGGTCCAAGAGGATCCTCTTGTACTGGAGCTTTCTATGGTACCCTGTCTAGGGTAAGGTATTCCACTATCTTGCAACAGTGTCTATGACTCACTGCTGAGTGGAGTTTTTATAGGATAATTATGCTATGTTCCTATCTTTTGGGTCTGTAGGTTGTAAGAAGCTGTCCTGTGCTATATGGTTAATATTTACTTATAAGAGAATACATACCGTGTGTATATTTCTGGGTCTGAGTCAGCTCACTTAGGAGGAGCTTTTCTAGGTCTATCTATTTGGTTGTGAATTGCACAATTTCCTTGTTTCTGATAGTTTAGTAGTATTCCACTGTGTAAATGTACTACAGCTGTTTTGTTTGTTTGTTTTATACATTCTTTAGTTGAAGGACATTAAGTTGTTTCCAGCTTCTGGTTATTACAAATAAAGCTTCAATGAACATTGTTGAGGTAAGGTCCTTGTGGTTTGGTGGAAAATCTTTTGGATATATGCCCTGGAGGTAATGGCTGGATCTTGAGGTAGAACTATTCCCAATTTTCTAAGATATTGCCATATTGATTTTCAAAGTGGTTGTACAAGTTTGTGTGCCCACCAGCCATGGAGGAGGGTTTCTCTTTTTTCCACAGCCTTTTCAGAATGTATTATCATTTCAGGTTTTTTTTTTATTTTAGTCATTCTAATGGTTGTGAGATGGTAACTCAGAGTCATTTTCAGTGGAATTTCCATGAGGACCAAAGATTTGGAACATTTCTTCAAGTGCCCCTCACCCTTAGAGAGTCCTCCTTTGAGAATTTTTGGTTTAATTCTATACCCCATTTTTTTAAATTGGGTTATTTGATTTTTTGTGTTTAATTTTGTGAGTTCTTCATATATTTTCGATATTAGGCCTCTGTCAGATGTGGTGTTGGTGAAGATCTTTTCCACTGTAGGTTGCCATTTTTCTCTAATGTGTCATTAGCCTTACAGAAGCTTTTCAATTTCATAATGTCCTATTTATTGATTGTTGGTCTTAAAGCCTGAACTATCTGTGTTCTGTTCAAGAAGTTGTTACCCATGCCAATGAGTTCCAGTCTTTTCCCCACTTTGTCTTCTGTTAACTTTAGTGGGTCCAGTTTTATTTTGAGGTTTTTGATCAACTTGGGCTTAATTCTGTGAAGGGTGTTACATATGGTTCTATTTGCATTCTTCTATATGTTGACATCCAGTTAGACCAGCACCATTTGTTGAAGATGCTTTCCTTTTTCCATTTACAGTTTTGGCTTCTTTGTCAAAAATCAAGTGACTATAGGTGTGTCCGTTTTTTTCTGAGTCTTCTATTAGATTCCATTGATCAATCAGACTGTTTCTGTGCCAGTATAATACTGGTTTTATTACTCTTGCTCTATAGCGCAGCTTGAAATCTGGGATGGTCATACCTCCAGATGTTCTTTTATTGTACATGGTTAATTTACTTATTCTGTTTTTTTGTTGTTGTTTTACCACATGAAATTGAGAACTGTTCTTTCAAGATCTGTAAAGAATTGTGTTGATATTTTGATAGAAATTGCAGTGAATCTGTATCTTGCTCTTGGAAAGATAGACATTTTTAGTATGTTAATTCTACCAAGCCAGGTGCATGGGAGATCTTTTCAACTTCTGATATCTTCTTCAATTTCTTTCTTCAGGGACTTGAAGTTCTTGTCCTACAGGTCTTTCACTTGCATGGTTAGAGTTACCCCCAGGTATTTTTTATTATTTGTGACTATTTTGAAGGGTGTTGATTCCCTAATTTCTTTCTCAACCCATTTGTCTTCTGTGTAAAGAAGGGCTTCTTATTTTTTTAGAATTGATTTTGTATCCAGCCACCTTACTGAAGGAGTTTATCAGCAATACGAGTGCTCTAATGGAATTTTTGGGGTCACTTATGTATACTATCATAACTCCCATGAATAGGGATACTTTGATTTCTTAATTTCCAATTTGTGTCCCCTCAATTGCCTTTAGTTTTCTTATTCTTTAGCTAAATCCTCAAGTGCTATGCTGAAGAAATATGGAGAGAGTGGGCATCCTTGCCTTCTCCCTGATTTTAGAGGAAATGCTTTATGTTTCTCTCCATTTAGTTTGATATTGGCTATTGGTTTACTGTATGTTGAATTTATTATGTTTAAAATGGTCCTTGTATGACTGATATCTCCAAGACGTTTAATGTGAAGGGGTGCTGGATTTTGTCAAGTGCATTTTCAGCATGCAATGAAATGAATATGACTTTTTTTTCTTTCAGCTTCTTTATGTAGTGGATTACATTGATGGATTTTCATATGTTGAACCACCCTGCATCCCTGGAAGTAAGCCTATTGGATCATGATGTATGATACTTTCGTTGGTTCTTGGATTTGGTTTGCAAGTATTTTATTGAGGATTTTTGCATATGTGCTCATAAGGGAAAGTTGTCTGAAATTCTCTTTCTTTTCTGAATCTTTGTGTTCTTTAGGTATCAGGGTGACTGTGGCGTCACAGACCGAGTTTGGCAGTGTTCCTTCTCTTTGCATTTAGTGGAAGACTTTGAAGAGTATTGGGTTAGCTCTTCTTTGAAGGTCAGGTAGATTTCTATGGTGCAACCACATGGCCCTGGCCTTTTTTTGGTTGAAAGGCTTCTAATGGCTGCTTCTATTTTCCTTAAGACTTATAGGACTGTTTCTTTTGTTTACTTGTTCTTAATTTAACTTTGGTAGGTGGAATCTATCAAGAAAATTATCCATTTCATTTAAGTTTTCCAATTTTGTGGAGTATAGGTTTATGAAGTAGGACCTAATGATTCTTTGGATTTCCTCAGTGTCGGTTGTTATTTCTCCCTTTGAATTTCTGATTTTGTTGATTTGGATATTTTCCCTCTGCCTTTTGATTACTTTGGTGAAGGGTTTGTCTATTTTGTTGATTTTTTTCAAAGAACCTGCTCTTGTCTTCATTGATTCTTTGCATTGTTCTTTTTGTTTCTAATATATTAATTTCAGCCTTGATTTTGATGGTTTCATGATCTCCTCCTCCTGGGAGTGTTTGCTTCTTTTTGTTCTGATTCTGTCAGTTGTGCTTTAAGTAGCTAGTACAGGAACTCTTCAATTTCTTTTGAAATCATATAGTGCTAAAATTTTTTCTCTTGGCACTGCTTTCAATGTGTCTTATAAGTTTGGTATGTGCCTTCATTTTCATGAATTCTAAGAAGACTATATTTTCTTTTTATTTTTTCCCTGACACAGAGGTCATAGAGTAGATATTTGTTCAGTTTCAATGAGTTTGGAGGCTTTCTGTTGTTTATGAAGTTATTGAAGTCTAGCTTTATTCAATGATGGTTTGGAAAATTTCAAGGGGTAATTTCAATTTTCTTTTATTGGTTGAGGCTTGCTTTGTGACCAAATTTATGTTCGATTTTGGAGAAGGTTCCATGAGGTGCTGAGAAGAAATTATATTCTTTTGTGTCTGGGAGAAATGTTGTGTAGATATCAGTTAGGACCATTTGATTCATGGCATCTGTCAGTTTCATTTTGCCTATGTTTGGTTTCTTCATTGTTGATCTGTCCAGTGGTCAGAATGGTGTGTTGATTTCTCCTACTCTTAAAGTGTGGGGTTTGATATGGGATTTGAGCTTTAGTAGTGTTTCTTTAACCAATGTAGGTGCCCTTACATGTAGATCATTGACGTTCAGTATTTAGATGTCATCTTGGTATATGTTTCCTTTGATGACTCTGAAATGTCCTTCTCCACCTCTTTTGATTAACATTGATCGAAAGCCTAATATATTGGAAGTTAGAATGGCTCACTACAGCTTGTTTCTTGGGCCTATTTGCTTGGTATATCTTTTTCCAGCCCTTTACTTGGAGATAATGTATATATTCTTTGTGGAGCTATGTTTCTTTCTTAAAATATTTATTTATTACTTCAGGTTACATCTCCATCTCAGTGTCCTCTTTCCACCCCTCCCATCCCATCCTCCAACCCTCTACCCCCTAACCCTTCCATCCCACTCCTCTGGAGTAAAGTGGCCCTACATAACAGTCCCCCACCCCAGTTCAGCAGTCATATGAGGGCCAAGAGCTTCCTCATACACTGGGGGCCTACAAGGCAGCACCACTAGGGCAAAGTGTCTCATTGACAGAAAAAAAGTCTATGTTCATGTTCCCTTTGGTGTATTCGTTGTAGTATAGTTATCCTGTAATATATGGGGAAAATCTTATTATAAGTGAATAGATGTCGTGTGTATCCTTCTGAGTCTCAGTTAGCTCACTCAGGCTGAGCTTTTCTAGTTCCATCCATTTGAGTGCAAATTGCATGATTTTGTTGCTTCTGATGGTTGAGTAGTATTTCATTGTGTAGATGTACCAGAGATTTTTAGACATTCTTCGGTTGAGGGACATCTGGGTTGTTTCTAGTTTCTAGCTATTAACAAATAAAGCTGCTATGAACATAGATGAGGAAACGACCTTGTGATTTGATGAGGAATCATTTGGAAGTATACACAGAAGTGGTGTGGCTAGTTCTTGAGGTAGAGCTATTCTAAGTTTTCTAAGATATTGCTAGACTGATTTCCACATTGGTTGTACCAGCTTGCACTCCCACCAGCAATGGAGGAGTATTCCCCTTTCTCCACAACCTCGCCAGCATCTGATGACATTTGAGTTTTTGATCTTAGCTATTTTGACAGCTGTGAGATGCAAGAGTTGTCTTGAGTTGCATTTCTCTGATGATTAAGGATGTTGAGCCTTTCTTCAAGTGTCTCTCAGCCATTAGGGATTCCTCCTTTGTGAATTCTCTGTTTGGCTCTGTTCCCATTTTTTTTATTGGATTATTTGGTTTCTTGGCCTTTAATTTCTTGAGTTCTTTGTAAATTTTGGATATTAGCCCTCTGTCAGATGTGAGGTTGGTGAAGATTTTTTTCCCAATCTGTAGGTTGCCGTTTTTGTTCAAATGACAGTGTCTTTTGCCTTACAGAAGATTTTCAGTTTCATGAGGTCCCATTTATTGATTAACATTCTTAGAGCCTGAGATGTTGGTGTTCTGTTCAGGAAGTTGTCCCCTGTGCCGCTGAGTTTGAGGGTTTTACTCATTTTCTCTTCTAATTGATTTAGTGTGTCAGGCCTTATGTTAAGGTGGTAGGTTTTCCTAATATAATCAGTTCTTCTTCTTCTTCTTCTTCTTCTTCTTCTTCTTCTTCTTCTTCTTCTTC
>CAJQZJ010000828.1:244246-338849 GCA_907164525.1 Lophiomys imhausi
TCTTCTTCTTCTTCTTCTTCTTCTTCTTCTTCTTCTTCTTCTTCTTCCTCTTCTTCTTCATATTTTGGAGATTAGCCTTCTCTTGTATGTGTAATTGGTGTGCTTTGCCCTGTAGAAAAATTTCAGTTTCATGAGAATCCATTTATTAGTTATTGATTCTAATGCCTATGTTAATTATGTTATGTTCAGAAAGTCATTTTATGTTCCAGTAAGTTAAATAGTATTTCCCACTTTCTTTTCTATCAAACTCAGTTTTTTTTGTTTTTTTTTTTTGTCAATTTACAGTTGAGTTTTCTTCATAGTTTTAAGTGTGGATTTTCTTGGATTTTTCTGCATTCAACCCTCCAGTAAGACCAGAACCATTGGTTAAAGATATTTTTTTTTCTGTGTATATTTCTTACTTCTTGAGAAAAAAAATCTGGTGTCCATTGGTTTATTGAATTATGTGAATATCGCCAATTCAATTACATTCTCAATATATCTGATTGTATCAAAGTAATACTCTTTTATTACAATAGTTCTTTAGTAAAATTTGAGATATTAAATGGTGATATCAGCAACTATTTCATCATTCAGGATTGTTTTGATATCTAGGGTTCTCTCTATTCCCATGTGAATGTGAAAATTGTCCTTTTCGGATCCGTGAATGGGACTGGAATTATGATATGATTTACACAGAATATGTGTTTTGCTTTTGTTTGCATATCCATTTTAATACAATAATCCTATAATCCATGAACATCAGTTATTTTTCACACTTCTGATATCTTCTTCAATTGGTTTCTTCAGTGTCAGTTTTTGTGATACATATATTTAGCTTGCTTGGTTAGAGTTATCTCTAGATGTTTCAAATATTTAAATCTATTGTGTAAGATGGCGTTTCCCTGTCTTTCCATTTGGCAAACCGAATCCAGGAACACATAAAAGGTATCATACACCATGACCAAGTAGGCTTCATCCCATGAATGCAAGAATGGTTCAACATATGAAAATCCATCAACGTAATTCACCATATAAACAAGTTGAAAGAAAAAAAAAAAGATCATCTTAATAGAAGCTGAAAAAGCATATAACAAAACCCAACACCCCTTTATTCTAAAATTTCTGGAGAGGATAGGCATACAAGGACCATACCTAGAAATAAAAAAGTTATTATTATTCCACATTCACATGGGAACAGAGAAAACCCTAGATAAATAAAACAATCCTGAATAATGAAATAGTTGATAATATCACCATTTCATATCTCAAATTTTACTAAAGAACTATTGTAATTAAAAGAGCATCACTTTGATACAATCAGATATATTGAGAATGTAATTGAATTGACGATATTCACATAATTCAATAAAGCAATGGACATCAGATTTTTTTTTCTCAAAAAATGTGCTTCATGCCTGTAGCCAATATCAAATTAAATGGAGAGAAACTTGAAGCATTTCCTCTAAACTCAGGGACAAGTCAAGCATGTCCACTTTTGCCTCATCAGTTCAACATAGTACTTGGACTTCTTGCTAGAGCAATAAGACAGCTAAAGGAGATCAAGGCAATATAAAATGGAAATTAAAATTCAAATTATCACCATTTCCAAACAATATGATAGTATACATAAGCGACCCCAAAAAATTCCACCAGAGAATCTTACAGCTTATAAACACCTTTAATAAGGTGGCTGGATATAAAATTAACAAAAAAAAATCAGAAGCTCTTCTTTATACAAAAATTAAATGGGCTGAGAAAGAAATTAGGGAAACAACCCCCTTCACAATAGTTACAAACAATATAAAATACCTGGAGGTAACTCTAACCAAGCAAGTGAAAGACCTGTATGACAAGAACTTCAAGTCCTTGAAGAAAGAAATTGAAGAGCTCATCAGAAGATGGAAAGATCTCCCATGCTCATGGATAGGTAGGATCAACATAATAAAAATGGTCATTCTGCCAAAAGCAATATACAGATTCAATGCAATTCCTTTCAAAATATCACCACAATTCTTCATAGACCTGGAAAAACAATTCTAAACTTCATATGGAATAACAAAAAACAAAAACAACAACAACAACAAATCAGAAAAGCTAAATCAATCCTGTACAAAAAAAAAAAAAAAAAAAAAAAAAAAACCATCTGGAATCTGAAGGTATCACCATCCCAGAGTTCAAGCTATACTACAGGGCAATAGTAATAAAAATAGCATGGTATTGGTATAGAAAGAGATCAGTGGATCAATGCAATTTAATTGAAGATCGAGAAATGAACCTACACACATACAATCATTATTGTTTGTCAAAGAAGCCAAAACCATACAATGGAAAAAGGAGAGCATCTTCAACAAATAGTGCTGGTCCAATTGGACGTCCACATGTAAAAGAATGAAATTAGAGAATTTTCGTTTTGAAGGCATTTAGTTCTATGAATTTTCCTCTTGGCACTAATTTCACTGTGTCACATGGATTTGGATATGTTGTGACTTCATTGTAATTAGATTTTAAGAAGTCTTTGATTTCCTTCTTTATTTTTTCCCTGAACCAGTGTTCATTCAGTAGAGAGTTGTTCAGTTTCCATGACTGTGTAGGCCTTCTATTATTTCTGTTGTTGTTGAAGTCCAGCTTTAATTCATGGTGGTTTGATAATATCCAAGGGGTTATTGCATTTTTCTTCTATCTGTTGAGGCTTGCTTTGTGACCAACTTCATGGTCAATTTTGGAGGAGGCTCCATGTGGTGCTGAAAAGAAAGTGTATCCTTTTGTGTTTGAGTGAAACTTTCTGTAGATGTCTGTTAGGTCCATTTGGTTCATGACTTCTCTTAGTCTCATTATTTCTCTGTTTGGTTTAGGTCTCAATGACCTGTCCATTGTTGTGAGTGGGTTGTTGAAATCTCTGATTACTCATGTGTGGGGATCAACGTAAGTCTTAAGCTTTAGAAGGGTTTCTTTTACAAATGGCAGTGCCCTTGTATTTGAGGCATAGATATTCAGTATTGAGATGTAGTTTTGAAGAATTTTTCCTTTAACAAGTTTGCAGTGCCCTTCTCTATATTTTTTTTATTAACTTCAGTTGAAAGTATATTTTATTTGATATTAGGATGGCTACTCCAGTTTGCTTCCTGGGCCCATTTTCTTGGAAAACCTTTTCCTGGGCCTTTACTTTATCTTTGTTAGTTAGATGTGTTTCTTGTATGTAGCAAAATGCTGAGTCTTGTTTATGTATCTATTCTGTAAGCTTGTGTCTTTTTACTGGGGAGTTGATTCCATTGATGTTGATGAATATTAATGACCAAAAGTTGTTATTTCCTGTTATTTTGATGTAGGTGTTGGCTGTGTGTTTCTTTTGGTTTAGCTGCAATGGAGTTTTTTGTTACCTCTATTTGGAATTTTCCTTCTAGGATCTTCTGTAGGGCTGGATTTGTGGGTAGATACTGTTTAAATTTGATTTTTATCACGGAATATCTTGTTTTCTCCATCTATGTTGATAGATAGTTTTACTGGATATAGTAGTCTGGCCAGGCACCTATGTTTTCTTAGGACTTGTAAAACATCTGCCCATGCCCTTCTGGCTTTTAACATTTCTGAGGAGAAGTAAGGTGTAAGTGTGAAGGGTCTGCCATTACAGGTTACTTGAAGTTTTTCTCTTACAGCTTTTAATACTTTCTTTTTTTCTGTATATTTGGAGTTTCAATTATTATGTAGTGAGTGGAATTTCTTTTTTGGTCTAGTCTGCATGGAGTTCTGTATGCCTCTTAGAATTTTATTAGCATCTCTTTCTTCAAGATTTGGAAGTTTTCTTCTAGGATTTTGTTGAAGATGTTTTTTGGATCTTGGAGTTAGGAGTCTTCTCTTTCACCTATACCTATAATTCTTAGGTTCCATATTTTCATTGAGTCCTTGAAATTTTGAATGTTGTGGGTCAGAACGTTTTTAGATCTCTCATTTTCTTTTGTTGATGTACTGATTTCTTCAATTGAATCCTCCATAGTTGAGATTCTGTCTTCTAGCTCTTGCATTCTATTTTTGATGCTCATATCTGTAGTTCCTTTTCTCTTCACCTGGTTTTCCTCCTGTAGGACTATTTCTGATTGTGATCTATTTATTGCTTCCATTTCCAATTTCAATTCTTTAAAACTTTTAGACATTTTATACATTTCCTGCTCCAATTTAGATGACTTTGCCATTCATTCAGATCTTTCATAGCCTGTCTCTTTCCCCTCCATATTTGGCTGAGTTGGCTTTGAGGTCTCAAAAGGTATTCTCCATTGCTTTCATTTGTAAAATTGAAGATTCTTTGTATTCTTTCAGAAATTTCACTTCTTCTTACAAGGACTCTATCATTTTCCTATCTATAGATTTGTCATCATTTTTGTGGGTTTTAGCTGTGGTGGGATGATCCGAGTTTGCTGTATTAGCATAGCTGTATTTTTTTTTTTGAGTCATATTTCCCTGATTTTTGTCAGATTTGTTTTTTTGTTTCTTTGTTTTTTTTTGTTTTTTTTTTTTTGTTTTTGTTTTTTTTTTGCCTACCTTTAGCCATCAGGTTGTCCTTAGTTGATTGTTCCCAGTGTCTTCTGGACCTGATGCTAAGGATGGGAATTGGTGTAGAACCTTATAGTTTTGGTGGTCTGTATCTCAAAACATGCTAGGTGGGGTCTTGTGTTGGGGGCTGTATTTCAATTGCCCTCCTGAAGTCAATCCCTTCCAGTTGTGTCCCAACTGGGTGCTCAGGTTGAGGTTAAGGTTGGATATGTTATTCCAGCCTGCAGATTACCCTGCTGCTAGTTTGTCTGGTTGGAAGATTACGTCAGTGGTTTTGTTCTGTCAGGCAGCTCTTCCTAGATGGTCCCCAGGGCACATATGTGCCTCTCAGCCCTAGACACCAAGCCCTTGTTCTCTGAGTAACTCAGGCAGTGCACAAAGGCCAAGAACTCGCTGCTGTAGTTTTAGAACTGTAGATGGTGAAGATCTGGTTTCCCACTGGAGGAGCCAACACTGGCTGTGGGGTCCGATATTAACCCCACAACCCATCCAGGGCTTGGACTCAGTGGAGTTCCCAGCAACCTTTGAACCTTACCATCTGCCTTTCAGCCCATTCTGATCTCACCATTCTTTTGGCTGTGCTGGTCTTGATTTGAGTGGTGGAGCTATCCTGTGGATACTGGAGATTGGGGCTGCCCACCTACCAAGGCCCGGAGCTCTGCACTGGTGCGGGCAGGTGTAGTCTGCTACAGGAAGTGTATGTAGGGGAAATGTTCTTTGTATTGATTGTAAATCCAATAAGGGGCTTCTATGACTAACACCCCTCTGGTCCAGCTCAAATATGCTTGCCTCCTCCAGACCGCCATTCAGCTGGAGATACATTGCTGTGGTCCTGCTCACACAGATCTGGGACCCTGCACTGGTGCTGGAGGGGTAATCCGCTACAGGAATTATATCTCGCTGATTTGTCTAGCTACAGGGTTCTTCCTATTGATTGTAAATCCAATAGAAGAACCTATATGTCCAAAATCCCTCGTGGCAAGCTCAAATATGCTTGTGTCTCCCAGTCCGACTATCAGTTGGAGATCCAATGCTGTGGCCCTGCTTGCACTGGCTCAGAATACAGCACTGGTGCCAGAGGCATAATCTGTTTGAGTTTCTCTTAATTTAAGATTATGTTGGCTATGATTTTGCAGTCAATTTTTTCTTTTTTTTTAAATTTACTTATAAATTCAAGTTACATCTCTATCACAGCCCCCTCACTCTTCCCAATCTGGTCCCAGCCTCCCATGCTCTACCCTTCTATCCTAAGGTGAGGGGGAGCCCCGGGGCCCCCACATGTCATCTCCCTTCAGTTCATCAGTCACCTGAAGACTAAGAGCTTCCTCTTGCTCTGTAGCTTGACATGGCAACTCAGTTAGGGTAAAGTATCTCACTAACAGATAACAAAGTCCATGATGGAGACCTCCCACTCACTTGCTAAGGGATCTGTGTAAATTCCAAATTGCCTATCATTTATATTTCGAAACGATTGGGGGGTCTATTTCTAATCTAAGATTCCTTTTCCTCCTCCTCCTCCTCCTCCTCCTCCTCCTCCTCCTCCTCCTCCTCCTTTTCCTTTTCCTTCTCCTTCTCCTTCTCCTTCTCTTCTTCTTCCTTCAGCATTTCAGTCTCTTTAAGACTCTAGTGGCCTAGATTGTTTGGTTCAGTTGATCTTCTTCTGTTGATCTTGACTACTCCAGGACTCTCTATTCCTCCTTCCTCTCTTATATAGGACTCCAAGAGATCCAACTGATATTTAACTGGGTGTATCAGCATCTGTTTTGATCTGCTGCTGGGTAGAATTTGTTTAGGATTGTTATGCTAGGTCCCTGTTCCTTTGGGTCTGTGGGTTGGAGGACAGTTATCTGTACTATATGTCTAAAATTAATTTTTAAGTGAATAAATGCCATATGTGTCTTTCTGGGTCTGGGTTAGCTCACTAACAATGAACTTTTCTAGTTCCATCCATTTGTTTGCAAATTGCACGATTTCCTTTTTCTGACAGCTGAGTAATATTCCATTGTATAAAAATACCACAGTTTTTTTTTATCCATTCTTCAGTTGAGGGATATCTGAGTTGTTTCCAATTTCTTGCTATTATAAATGAAGCTGCCATGAACACAATTGAACTAATATCTTTGTGGTTTGGTGAAGAATCTTTTGGACATATGCCCAACAGTGGTATGGCTGGTTCTTGAGGTAGAACAGATTCCTGAGATGTCACCAGACTGATTTCCAAAGTGCTTGTTCAAGTTTGCACTCCCATCAGCAATGGAGAAGTGTTCCCCTTTATCCACATGCTTGCAAACATGCAATATTATTTGAGTATTTTTTATTTTAGTCATTCTGATGGGTGTAAGATGGAAAGATCTTCACTAACCCCACATCTCACAGAGGGCTAATATTAAAAATTACAAAGAACTCAAGAACTTAGATCAATTAATCCAATAAAAATTGAGGTACAGAGCTAAACCAAGAATTCTTAGAAGAAGAATCTCTAATGGCCAACAGACACTTGAAGAAATGCTCAACATTCTTAATCACCAGGTAAATGCAACTCAATTTTCTTTCTTATGTTAAGAAATATCCCTTTTATCCCTTCTATCTTCAAATCTATTATCAGGGCACATACCCAAAGGGTTTTTCAACCTACATGATGAATAATACCACAGACACACTTGCTCCACTATGTTCAATGTTGCTCAATTCATAATACCCTGATATTTGAAACAAACTAGACATCATTCAGCAGATCAATGTTTAACGAAAATCCATGCAATTATGCTATCAAATAAATAAAATCATGAAATTCTTCTGTATATTAATAGAACTTAAAAAAATAATTCTGAGTTAGGTGCCAGGCCCAGCATACAAACATACTATATATTGTTCTTATGTGAATATCAAATGTGATGTCAATGATAACTAACCTGCAACCTATAAAACTATAGAGGTTATGTGTAAAGTTAGGAACTTTATTCATTCTTTTAAATTCTATCATTCATTTTTGAAGTCTATCATGAGATTAAAAGAATTGAACTTAGTTTAGATTTATGTAATTTTGACAAATCTATACAAGTCTAGTTTCAGAAATATTTAAAAGTATTTAATTGAAAGTAAAGATGCAGAATGAAAATAAAGACAGGAACATACTAGAAAAACTCTCTCCTTTGAACATTGCATGTCTCTGAATTTCTATTTGTTTTTCTCATTTTTCTATTTGTGTACCAACTGTCTTTAATATATCTCTTAGGCAAAATCTATAAAAAATATTTTGGGCACGTATTATGATGACTCTTATACCATGGAATGTATCACACTAATGTTCATAATATATTGTCAATATATAATCTCTAAAACCCATAAGCCATTATGAACAATCCCTAGATTTGAGGTGAAGTCATTTCAGTTGACTAGTTTGTGTTACTTATTTATCACTGATTTTTTACAAGGCTTGTGAACTCTTATGCAGAAGCTCAGAACTGGTTAAACCATTAATTGAATTGTTAGACTGTACATCATTTGAAAAAAAAGACATTCTTAGTAGTACAAGAATGTAGTTGATTTTTCTTGGTAATGGTTCATATAAAAGACCATATCACCTGTAACTTTATGGTCTGTGGATTTGCAGAAACCACTTGCACTATAAAGTGAGTAAGCAAAAATCACAAAATAACAATTAAGATTGGCACGTATGGTGCAATGAGAGACAATTAGAAATCCAAATACTGTCATGAGTGGTGTAAGTATGAACCATTTAGCTGTAGAATAAAAACACGTTTTTAGATCCATAATTTAGCAATAACTAAGAAATTAAAGTAATGCCTAAAATTACAGTAGAGTAAGATGACAGGTTAAATGTATGAAATAAATTCAAGAAAAATAGTTGGAAACACCAAAAAAATAGTGTAGCAGACCTAGAATTAAGGAAACATTTTAACCGTTTGCTGAAGGGAGCAGAAAGACAAAAGTTTGTTGTTTTAGGAGCACAGAGGACTTAAGCTTTATTGTTTTCTGGAATAGTAGAAGGGAAAATCAATATACAAACTGATTTAAATGTAATAAGTAATGTACCTATTGGACAGTTAAATCCTTGGGACCTTCTGTCATCTGAGACTCATAAGCAGTGTGAATAGTGGTGATCAAAAGATTGGGACAAGAAATGACCATCTGTGTCACTGGTAAGAATGAGTTTGACAGCTACACAGGGAGATTTTTCTATAATAGTAGAGGGAAGATTAGACATGGATATTCATTACTGTTATCAATATAAGTTACGTTTGAAAGAAGAAAATTATCTTATAATGATTTCAATGAAAGTCATGAAAGGATTTACGTGGTGGGCCACAGGTGTTGATAACACAAGTATTATCAAGAAACCTCTCATTTATTTATTTTTATTTTCTTCTCAGTGGTGTTTTGGCATGATTTATGTCTGTGAGAGGGTGTCAGATCCCCTGTAAATGGAGTTACAGATTATTTTAGGCTTCCATGTGCATGCTGGAAATTAAAACTGGGACTCCAAAAGACCAATCAGGGCTTGTACCCACTGAGCATTCACTCTATCCAAGATATCTCTTGTATTTAATATACACAAATTTGTTTCAATATCTTCTGAGATAATATATATTTATATATCCCATGAAATCCTTACTATACCACTTTGCAGAGAATGTGAAAGGACGAGATTGGTTTCCTATCCTAGTATAGCCCTCGTATATGTCATCTTGAATATATTTTAGTGCCAGAGTCTGCCAGAAGAACTGTGGTATACTAACTGAAGTTGTGAGGATTGATTGAAAAGAATAAAGAAGAAAGCATTGGATCAGGAGTTAATGCTGGAGCCCTGTCTTTATTTTGAAGCTCCTATTTATAAGTCCAGCAATCAGGTTATGTTTAGTATAAAGAAGTTTGTTTCAATACCCGTGCAATGCAGTCACATAGGCAGAGCAGTCTGATCTTTTGTGTACAAGTAGCTACAGGTAGTTACATATTAAAATATTATAATATCCTTCTCCCTGTTACTAGAAAACTCAGTAAACTTGGATGCAATAGAAACAAGGAACTTGACAAGTAAAATCCACTAACAGCAGGGGTCTCAAGGAGACATGCTGTCAGAACATAATGGTATTGTAAAGAGAATGTGAAGACCTCCAAGTTAGTCAACTGGCATTGACCTGGGAAAATGTTTTCTCCCAGACAGTTCTTCCAATATGCACACAACTCTCCACAGGTCCCCCTTTTTAAATTAATATAGAAAAGACCGTGGTTTAATAACCATGGAGCAGGAGATTGCTTCTGTCTTTTTTTTTTAATTTTTTTTTCTTCAAGTTACATCTCAGTCACAAACCCCTCCCTATTCCCCCTTCCTATCCCACCCTTCCACCCTCTTCCTCCCAGAAGTTTCCCCTTTCAGTCCAACAGATGGTTCCTTCTCTTATAACAGTAAGTATTATACAAAACAACAGATATAAATATGCCACATTTATGAGAGTTAAATGGCCCAGTATACCTTCCCAATGTCCAGTTTATACATATTTGGCCCATGACTTTAACATTCTACTATCTAACCATTTCCATGAGTTTAAAGGTCTATATCTGACTCAACATTCATACTAACTTGCAACACACTTTTAAGAGTATCTTCTTAGATCTATAACACCCTCTTGATTCCTAAACAACTCAAAATTTAACTATGAGACTCTAGCTGTCTATTCTTCAACCACCTCAGAGACCTGAGAGGGATAAATATATCTGCTTATATAGGAAGTGCAGGGCCTGCAGCTTCCAAAACTAAGAAATGACATACCAGTGACTGCCTGGACAGTTCCCATTTTCTCTCCATACATTCCTGCATCAGTCTTCAGCCTTTGGGTCCTGTTTCTCTGACAGACATTTGTTGTAGAGCCGGGATTATGAAGGACTTACCTACCCTGTCTTGGCAGAGTTAGGCTGTTGACTTCCCTGCTACCAAGTTAAGTCCTTTTTGGACAGCAGTCTGTCTGCAGTTGGTGCAAGGGGTTTTTTCATGCCAAGAGATAGGCTTGCCACTAATTCAACCATCTTACAGTGGAGGTTGTTCGATGCTTATCTTCTACTTGCAGTAGAATAGGGGGTGCTGTCAGGCGCTGATATGTCTCGATATAAAAAAAAAAAGAAAATCTTAATTTAAGATAACATCTTTAAATGCCATATTCTGCAGATCTCTTGGGGTTTTTGAAGATGCCCTATCCATCTCTTGTATTTAGATAAGCAAATGTTGCTTGTCTCTTAGCAACTTGATTACTGGGTAGTTTAGAGAATATCTGTGATAGACTGTCATAGTAGCTAACAAAGGGACATGTTTGCATGATTAGGAGTTTGTTTTACTTAACTATCCTAGACTGTTTTAGACGGTTGGTATCAAGAGGCCAGAGCTTCACATTTTATTTTTAAGTATCTCTAGGTATGATACCATTAGGAAGCGTTACCTTTAATTTTGTATCAATATACAAAGATTTATTCAATTGTGGTTAAATATACTCTTAATTATGTATCAATATACAAAGATCAATGCCTATGTAGCCCAATACAATCTTAATATTACGTCCATTACATACCGATGTAATCCAATACAATCTTATTTTTGCACAATAAACAATGGTCAATACCACTTTAGCCAAATAAACTACTAATTTTGTATCAATATACAAAGGTATAAGGGCATATTCAATAATCTGCCCCTTCTTCTTGGACCTTCCTGTGCTATGTCTATATCTCATTTTTCTCAAGCCTATGCACTCCTACATAGGAGAGGAAGAAGGATACAGAAAAGGGAAAGTAGGAAATTCCCTGGGGCTAACTTCCAAATCCCCTAAATATCGGAATTTTCAGTTATCCTTCAAATAACCAAAAAGAAGTGCGGAGAAACACCCTCCCCACACTCTGGGCATTCGACGTCACTCTCTTAAAGTGACTTCCTGCTGATTTGGGTCGTAGTAGACCTGTTTGGGGCCCGAACGCAAATGGAAAAAATGGTTAAAAATGTTAGTACATACCTTTTATGTTCAGTCCTTCTGTTCTCAGCTGTTTAGATGACCTAAGGGGTTTGTAGGCAGAAGCTGATCTTACAGGCTTCACTGAGATTCCTGCTGGGGCATTGTGTAGAGCTGAACGGTCCCAGCGACATTGGATTGCCGTAGTGGTTGCAGGCCCCCGATGGAGACGGCTATTGAGGAAGTCTGCCAGGCAGAATCAACTGGGTCACTCGTCCTCCTTGGTGCCTGATTTTGCTCTCTGCTGAGGTTTCCACTGTCCAGCCGTCCCCGGGCTCCTCTAATGGACGCTTCGATTCTCCTGGAAAGATAAGAACAGATCCCTGCCCCAATCCCAACCCTGGGACAATTGCCCTCTTTTTTTTTGGGGGGGGGGCTAAGTAGTACTTCTCCTGAAGCAAATTTGGCCTTCCGACAACATGCAAAGTGTTATCTTTCAATCTGGGTTAAAGAAGAAATCATTCTGTCAACTTGGAGCTAAACCAGCTCTTGTGTATATATTTTGAGATCCCAAAGGACAATCTGCCTGCATCGAGAAGGCCTTTTGTAAGTAGCCTCCAAACCTAGGTCCCTCCAAATTCCATGTGTGTGTCTCTGAACTCTAATTATTGGGATCGGAGACCTGTGTTTCCCATCTGAAGGGATCAAAGATGTGTTCCACCACTCCTGGATCGAAGTCTTTCTCTATTTAGAGTTTGCCCTGCATCAGGCTGACCCTGAGCTCCAGGATCTGCCCGTTTCTGTCTCCAGTGTGCTGGGAGCTGGGACCAAGGGTGTACTCTTCTTGAATGGTGGGACCAAGAGTAGGCACCCTCACCACACCGCTCCGTATGACTCCAGAATACATAAGACCACCAACTCTACGGTGCTCCCCCCATCTCCGCTGAAGTCAAAGGCCTGGGCCAATACCACAATTCTCTTGTATTTTACCTTAGTTCCACGTCTTCTCTACACCTGGAGGTCTGCAAAACCAGGCCGAATGGCTGTATCCTCTATTCCATTCACAGTGTTTCAGCCCTGCCACCTGCCTTTTTTTTTTTTTTTTTTAGTTAATAAATTTATTTGTTTGTTGCTTCAGGTTACATCCTTATCATATTGTCCTCTTTTCCCGCTTCCCAGCCCCACCCTCCCATGCTCTACGCCCTGACCCTTCCATCTTGTTCCTCTGGGGTGGAGTGTTCCTGCCTAACAGTCTCTCACCACAGATCAGGAGTCATATGAGGGCCAAGAGCCTCTTCATTCTCCGGGGGCCTACGAGGCAGTATTGCCAGTGAAAGGTGTCTCCTTGCTATTGGGGGAATACTAAAAAAAAGACCAACAAACACACAAACCCACAAAAACAAAGAATATCCACAAAAAAAAGAGAGGAAAAAGAGAAGGGAAAAGAAAAAAGAAAAAAGAAAAAAGAAGGAAAAAAGAAAAAGATAAAAAGAAAAATATTATGTCCATGTTCCTTTTGGTGTGTTGGTTGTAGTACAGATATCCTGTACGATATAGCTAAAATCCTACTATAAGTGAATAGATGCCATGTGCATCCTTCTGAGACAGGGTTAGCTCACTCAGGATGAGCTCCTCTAGATCCATCCATTTGGTTGCAAATTGCATGATTTCATTGTTTCTTATAGCTGATTAATATTCCATTGTATAGATGTACCATAATTTTTTAATCCATTCTTCAGTTGAGGGACATCTGGGTTGTTTCCAATTTCTAGCTATTACAAATAAGGCTGCTATGAACATAGATGAGGAGACTTCCCTATGTCTCCGTGAGAGGTCCTTTGGGTGTATACCCAGAAGTGGTATGGCTGGATCCTGAGGCAAGTTTATTCCTAGATTTCTAAGATATCACCAGACAGACCTCCATAGTGGTTGCACAAGCCTGCACTCCCACCAGCAATGGAGTAGGGTTCCCCTTTCTCCACACCCTCGCCAGCATGCGTTATCATTTGAGCTCTTTATCTTAGCCATTCTAACAGGTGTTAGGTGGAATCTCAGGGTCGTCTTGAGTTGCATTTCTCTGATGATTAAGGATGTTGAACATTTCTTCAGGTGTCTCTCAGCCCTTAGGGATTCCTCCTTTGTGAATTCTCTATTTAGCTCCATCTCCCATTTTTTGATTGGATTATTTGGTTTCTTGGCGTTTAGTTTCTTGAGTTCTTTGTAGATTTTAGATAATAGCCCTCTATCAGATGTGGTGTTGGTGAAGATTTTCTCCCAGTCTGTTGGTTGCCGTTTTGTTCAAATGACAGTATCCTTTGCCTTACAGAAGCTTTTCAGTTTCATTAGGTCCCATTTATTGATTGTTGATCTCAGGTCCTGAGCTGTTGGTGTTCTGTTCAGGAAGTTGTCACCTGTGCCAATGAGTTCGAGGGTTTCTCCTACTTTTTCTTCTAGTGTCTTTAGTGTGGCTGGCCTTATGTTAAGGTCTTTGATCCACTTGGAATTGAGTTTTGTACAAGGTGATAGGTATGGGTCTAATTTCATTCTTTTGCAAGTGGACATCCAGTTGGACCAGCACCATTTGTTGAAGATGCTGTCCTTCTTCCATTGTGCGGTTTTGGCTTCTTTGTCAAAGATTAGTTGGACATAGGTGTGTGGGTCCATGTTTGGGTCTTCAATTCGATTCCATTGATCCACTGGTCTGTTTCTATACCAGTACCATGCTGTTTTTATTACTGTTGCTCTGTAGTACAGCTTGAAATCTGGGATGGTGATACCTCCAGATGTTTTTTCATTGTAGAGGATTTATTTAGCTATTCTGGGCTTTTTGTTGTTCCATATGAAGTTGAGAATAGCTTTTTCCAGGTCTATAAAGAATTGTGTTAGTATTTTGATAGGAATTGCATTAAATCTATATAATGCTTTTGGTAGGATAGCCATTTTTATTATTTTGATCTTACCTATCCATGAGCATGGGAGATCTTTCCATCTTCTAAAAGCCTCTTCCATTTCTTTCTTCAGGGGCTTGAAGTTCTTGTTATATAGGTGTAGGAGTTAGATAAATTAGATTTAGGAAATATATAGGAGTTTCTGATACTGTCTTTTAATTCGGGGCCTGAAGAGCATTATCAGCATGAAGTCAGCAAAAACAGGAAAGACTCAATAGACTGAAAAACAAGTTTGAAGTCAGGAAAAACAGGAAAGACTCAAGACTTAAAGAAACAAAGTATCTGGCCTGACATTGTTTTCAGCTGCTTAGTGAGCGGAGCCCAAATTAAGCTGAAACAGAGTTCCTCCTATTTGAGGACAGTGCGTGGAGCCGAGAAGAGAAGAGGCCCCTGATGCTAGAGAGCTCCAAGAGTCCTGCTGAAAAAACGGCTGGCCATTGATGGCCAGCTCTCTCCCTGAAGCAGAAAGAAGCCGGTGAGCAAGGAAAGCCTGAGCAAGACACCAAAAGGCCCAGGACTGGACCCTGTGGCTCAGCTTTTGCCTAGAGGGGTTTGATCTGTCCAAACAGTGGCCTAGGGGAAACTGTGCCTGGCTTTAAGGACTGAGGCAGAGCAGCTGAGTTCCTGATTCAAAAGAAGTAAGTTGGCCTGCAGACGGCTGGGGTCTCCCACAGAAAAGAAAGCATGAAGTCTTATTTAAGGTGAGACTGCAATAACCAACTTACCCTGACGAACCTGCATCTGAGAGATCCAGAAAAAGGACTGCTAAGTGCGTTAAAGAATCTACAACAAAGACTGTGTTCCTGACGACTGAGGACCTGCCCCAGAGACTGTATCATTCTAAAAGGTTATGAAAGTAGTTGTTATAATTATCAATAGGTTTAGTGGATAGGTTAAAGGGGTTGTAGGATTTTATAGGATTAATAGTTAAGAAATTGTTGGTGTTTGTTATAAGTGAATTTAGTAATAAATAAGTGTTAAATAATAGTGTAAAAGTTCGGTTACATATAGGTCCTTTACATGCTTGGTTAGAGTTACCCCCAGGTATTTTATGTTGTTTGTGGCTATTGTGAAGGGGTTGTTTCCCTTATTTCTTTCTCGGTATATTTGTTTGTTGTATAAAGAAGGGCTTCTGATTTTTTTGAGTTAATTTTGTATACAGCCACCTTGCTGAAGTTGTTTATCAGCTGTAAGAGTTCTTTGGTGGAGTTTTTGGGGCCGCTTATGTATACTAACATATCATCTGCGAATAGGGATAATTTGACTTCTTCATTTCAAATTTTTATCCCTTTGATCTCCTTTAGTTGTCTTATTGCTCTAGCAAGGACTTCAAGTACTATATTGAAGAGATATGGTGAAAGTGGAAATCCTTGTCTTGTCCCTGAGTTTAGAGGAAATGCTTCAAGCTTCTCTCCATTTAATTTGATGTTGGCTACTGGCTTGCTGTATATTGCCTTTATTATTTCTAGGTATGGTCCTTGTATGCCCGTTCTCTCCAGAACTTTTAGCATGAAGGGGTGTTGAATTTGTCAAATGCTTTTTCTGCATCTAGCGAGATTATCATGTGGTTTTTTTCTTTCAGCTTGTTTATGTGGTGAATTACATTGATAGACTTTCGTATATTGAACCATCCCTGCATTCCAGGGATGAGGCCTACTTGATCATGGTGTATGATACTTTTGATGTGTTCTTGAATTCGGTTTGCTAGTATTTTATTAAGTATTTTTGCATCTATGTTCATGAGGGAGATTGGTCTGAAGTTCTCTTTCTTTGTTGGGTCTTTGTGTGGTTTAGGAATCAGAATGACAGTGGCCTCATAGAATGAGTTTGGCAGTGTTCTTTCTGTTTCTATGTGGTGGAAGAGTTTGAAAAGTAATGGTGTTAGTTCCTCTTTGAAGGTCCTGTAGAATTCCCTGCTAAAGCCATATGGCCCTGGGCTTTTTTTGATTGGGAGATTATTAATGACTGTTTCTATTTCCTTGGGTGTTATTGGGCTGTTTAAGCTGTTAATCTGATTTTTATTTAGTTTTGGTAGGTGGAATTTATCAAGGAAATTGTCCATTTTGCTTAAGTTTTCAAATTTAGTGGAATATAGATTTTTAAAGTAATGCCCGAATATTTTCTGGATCTCCTCAATGTCTGTTGTTATTTCTCCCTTTTCATTTCTGATTTTGTTGATTTGGGTTCTTTCCCTTTGCCTTTTAGTTAATTTGGCTAGGGGTCTGTCTATTTTGTTGATTTTCTCAAAGAACCAACTCTTGGTTTCATTGATTTTTTGTATAGTTCTTTTTGATTCTAAGTTCTTGATTTCAGCCCTAAGTTTGATGATTTCCTGCCTTCTGCTCTTCTTGGGAGAGTTTGTTTCTTTTTCCAATTCAACCAGCTTAGCTGTTAGTTCACTAATATGAGCTGTCACAATTTTCTTTTTGAAAGCACTTAGTGCTATGAACGTTCCTCATAGCACAGCTTTCAATGTATCCCATAGGTTTGGGTATGTTGTGTCTTCATTGTCGTTGGATTTTAAGAAGTCTTTGATTTCCTTCTTTATTTCTTCCCTGACCCAGCGGTCATCCAGTAAGGAGCTGATCAATTTCCATGTGTGTGTAGGCTTTCGGTTGATTCTTTTGCTGTTGAAGACCAGCTTTATTCCGTGGTGGTCTGATAAGATACAAGGTGTTATTTCAATTTTCTTGTATCTATTGAGACTATCCTTGTGACAAACTATGTGGTCAATTTTGGAGAAGGGTCCGTGTGGTGCTGAGAAAAAGATGTATTCCTTTGTGTTTGGGTGAAACGTTCTGTAGATATCTGTTAGGTCCATTTGTTTCATGATCTCTGTTAGACTCAATATTTCTCTGTTTGTCTTCTGTCTTGATGATCTGTCCATTGTTGTGAGTGGGGTGTTGAAGTCTCCCACTACTAATGTGTTGTGATAGACGTGCGCTTTAAGTTTTAGAAGTGTTTCTTTTATAAAAGTAGGTGCCTTTGTATTTGGGGCATAGATGTTCAGTATTGAGATTTCCTCTTGATGAATATTCCCTTTAATGAGTATATAGTTCCCCTCTTTGTCTTTCTTCATTAACTTTTGTTGGAAGTCTGTTTTGTTTGATATTAGGATGGCTACTCTAGCTTGCTTCCTGGGTCCATTTGCTTGGAAAACCTTTTCCCAGCCCTTTACTATGAGGCAGTGTCTATCTTTCGTAGTTAGATGTGTCTCTTGTATACAACATAAGGAAGGGTCTTGCTTGTGGATCCACTCTGTAAACCTATGTCTTTTTATTGGGGAGTTGAGTCCATTGATGTTGATGGATATTAGTGACCTGGGGTTGTTATTTCCCATTAGTTTGGTATAGGTGGTTGTCCTGTGCCTCTTTTGGTTTAGTTGCTGAGGGGTTTTCTATTCCCTTTGTTTTCTTGGGTGGAGTTTTCTTCTCTGGGTTGGGATTTTCCTTCTAGGATTTTCTGTAGGGCTGGGTTTGTGGGTATATATTGTTTAAATTTGATTTTGTCATGGAATATCTTGTTTTCTCCATCTATGTTGATAGAGAGTTTTGGTGGGTAAAGTAGTCTGGCTGGGCACCTATGATCTCTCAGGACTTGTAGTATATCTGACCAGGCCCTTCTAGCTTTTAAAATTTCTGAGGAGAAGTCAGGTGTAATTCTGATGGGTCTGCCATTGTATGTGACGTGACCTTTTTCTCTTACAGCTTTTAATATTCTTTCTTTGTTCTGTACATTTGGTGTTTCAATTATTATGTGGCGAGAGGAGTTTCTTTTCTGGTCTAATCTGTTTGGTGTTCTGTAAGCCTCTTGGATTTTTATTGGCATCCTTTTTTCAGGTTTGGGAAGTTTTCCTCTATGATTTTGTTGAAGATATTTCCTGGACCTTGGAGTCGGGAGTCCTCTCTTTCCTCTATACCTATAATTCTTAGGTTCTGTCTTTTCATTGAGTCCTTGATTTCTTGGATGTTGTGGGTGAGAGATTTTTTAGCCTTCTCATTTTCCTTGGATGTTGTACTGATTTCTTCCACTGAATCTTCCATGCCTGAGATCCTGTCTTCCATCTCTTGCATCCTATAGTTGATACTCACATCCGTAGTTCCTTTTCTCTTCCCTTGGTTCTCCACTTCCTCTTTTAACTCTGACTTTGTTTTCTTTTTTGTTTCTATTTCTATTTTCATGTCTTGTATGGTTTTGTTCCTTTTGTACATTTCCTTCTCCAGCTTGCTTGTTTTTATTTGAAAATCTTTCATTGCTTTGTCCTTTTCCTGTTCAAGCTCTGTCACCTTGGCTTGGAGCTCTTTAATGGTGTTGTTCCTTATTTTGACTTGTAGAATTGTGGCTTCTTTGAATTCCTTCATAGATTTAAGTTCTTCTTGCAGGGACTCTATCACTTTCCATAATGCAGAATTATCAACGTTTTCATGTGTTTCTGTTGGTGTGAGGTCATCCGAATTGGATGAGCTAGGATAATTCTGCTTTGTTTGAGTCATATTTCCTTGATTTCTATTTTTTTTGACCTTTGGCCATTGGGTGCGTTTAGGTGTCAGTTCTTGTCGTTTTCTGTGCTTGGATCCACAGTGGATGATTTGGTGCAGGGGACGAGTTACTTGGCTATCTGTCGTTGCTTACAGGGGGATTTCAGGGTCACTGTGGTTTTAATCACCTGAGGCACTGTGAGCTGGTACAGCCTATTCCCAGGTTGTGAGTAATGGACCGGGATTGTTTCACTGCTCCCAATTCAGACTTCTCTATGTTGCACTCTGAGTTATCAGCCTGTAATGGTTCTGATGGTATGGACCTGTTTACCCGGGCACAGATTTTGTGGGCTTTGTTTGTCATCACGGAGGGTGACAGGGTCTAGCTCCACACCTAATATGTCTGGATTTTCCAGAATACAGCTATGGTCCCGATTTCTGGTTTCTCACTAGGCTTCTCACCACAGGTCTGGCCTCTGTGCCTGATTCCCTCCCTGTCTGCGCAGTCGCGGGTCTCCCTCCCTGGCTGCACAGCCGCAGGTCTCCCTCCCTGGCTGCTTGGCCGTGGGTGCACAGGGCCCTGGATCCTCTGGCTGCCTGAGTGGTCCTCTCGCCCCAGCAGCTCAGCCATGGGTGCGCGGATCCCTGGCCCTGCCAACGCCTGACTCTCTCCCCAGTTGTCCTGCCATGGGTTTGCAGGGATTTGGCCCTGCCAGTCGGGCTCCCTCCCCAGCTGCGCTGCCGTCAGTGCGCGGGATTCGGCCCCTCCTGCCCGCCTTTGTGTTCCCGGCTTCCCACGCTCTCTCAGAACCTCCCGCCCTCCGCTTCATGAGCGGCTGCGGACCACCCGCTGAGCCCCCTCTTTGTTCCTTGCTAAGACTTCCACTATCTCGCAAAAATTTTTAAGTGGGTATAAGTTCTACCTGAGGTGTGGGGAGTCCAATAGGCTAGTGAACTATCGGCAAGTGGCCTCTGATTCTGCCTGCTGTGAGTTGGGGTCGATCTTACCAGGCGCCTCTCCAAATGGGAGTTCCCGAATCCTGTGTTTCGTGGCTTCCGTGTCTGTGAGAGATGGGGAGAGAGCCTTCCCCTGGGACTTTTAACAGTCCCTTGGGAGCTGTGAGTGTTCCCGGGAGGGTCTAGCCCCTCCAGTTTTTGCACAGTGCCCAATAACTCTGTGTTTTTTATGGCTCTTTTCCCCCCTGCATTCAAAATGCGTCAGTGTAGGTCGCCGCCATCTTGGCCCCCATGATTGCTCCTGTCTTAGGATGCATCTCATGAAAATTATATTGTTACCCATTTTGGTACATAGAATATTAATATTCATGGCCTGCTTTAGGCTGAATATCTCTTTGAGAGATCTTACCCAACATTTACTATCAATCCCTGCTAGGGTAGATTTTGTATCTTGTGGAACTTGTCTTTGACATTCATAATAGTGGACAGTATGACTTTGCCAAAAATGTAAAAGGCAAATAATAATAATAAAAATAATAATGATAATAATAATAAAAACCAAAATGTCAAGTCCAATAATATCCCAAAGAAAAGAAGAAAACAAGGTCCAGGAAGGAAGGATATCATGTAACTTCCCTAAAATATTATTTGCCTTTAAAGATGCTTCAAAATTCAATGACTTTGCATATTGTAAATTTACTATTTCCTTATGCAAGGTAAACAAATCCAAAGACATATTTGTATTATTCCAAATGCCTTGTAAATTTTTCACTTTACTCCAATCATGTAAGATATCATTGTATTTCATAGAAGTAACATAGATCTGTTAATTAGTTGCATGACATTCTAAATGACTTCCGATATTCAATCCTTGCACTTCATCTCCAATGATTTGTACAATGTCATAAAGAGCATCAAAATTCTGTTCAATTCTTTTACATATATCCTTCTGTGTACCCAAAAATCATTGCAATATTTTGTGTTAAAGAGTTAACATAAGTAGCAGTTTGAACTTCCCGAGTTAAAGCTATAGCAGCAGTAGTAGCCCCGTAGCAATAAAAATAAATTAAGGCTGCAATTCCAGCAATAATCAACCCTACCATGTGTTTACTTCTGGCTAAAGCTCTTTCCATTTCTTCTAATACTTGCAAGCATTCATCAGAATACAATGTATATTTACAGGTGTCATGATAAAAGTTGGTGGATGTAATAATATTACAGTTACTCCAATCTTTATAGCAGAGACAAAATTGGAAATATAATAATCATAACAAGTAACATTAAATTCTTTTTCATTAATGGTAAAGTTAACATTTCCAATAATCAGAAAATACTGGAATATGACACAAGTAGAAACATTTTTTATGCAACTCTGACCCATTGATCATAGCTATCTATACCAAACATGATCTCTTCCAAAGATGCCACCAACTTCTATTATTGTCTCTTTAAATATCCAGATTGTGCTCTCCATAATTCTATAGACAGTTCCTTTTGGCCTATGTCAGATTGATTTCCACCCCAATTTATACTTTTTTTCATCATTGCCAGTCACATTCAATATCATGGGAGGATCATTATAATATGTTCTCCATCTAATGGATATGTCAAAGCCTAGTTTTTTTAGTCTCTATCTCTTCCTTTCCACATGGTCAATACATCTGAGGAGGTTTAGCATGTTAGTATTCCATCAGAGGCATACCCATTGTAATGCTTTCTGTAACTATCCAAGATAATTTCTTCTTCCAAGTCTGAGGAAAAAAAAACAGTTACACAACTGTCTATAGTAGATTTTTTGCACAGAGAAAATTGGTATGCCCCATCCCATGCCAGTAGAGTTTATCTTGGCCTGAGATTGTAATTGTTCTGACCATGGTTGTCCCAATATATGTGTGTCCTTAGCAGATACAGGCACCTCAGGTTCACCCCACATTATAGGATGAAAAAATGGAGGATAAGGAACATGTGCCCAATACACTTCACCTGATGTCATCTGCATGACAATTATCAGCATCAGCCATTGTGTGATTTCAGGAAACTGAACCAGCCTCTCTGGATTCAATAATGCATTTTCAGCATTCTGTGGAAAAACAAATACATGACCTCGCCCACAGATTAAGGCAGGGTTGGTCCCTTCCCATGAACTAGTTAAAAGATCCTTTCATCTTACTAGTGAAATTTTTTCCTTAGTTAGAGGATTCCAAAATCTTCTAGTATCAGATTTATCAGATGCAGTAAGGTCAAGAAATTTAAATAAAAAGAGAGATAATTATTTGGAATCAGTGGATATAACTTCCCCTTTTTTATTTTTTAAGTTGATTTTAAAGTGCATCATGTGCTCTTTCTATAATTCCTTGTCCTTGGGATTATAAGGAATACCAATCTTATGTACAATGTTTTATTGCTGATAAAATACAGAGAAAATTTTACTAGTGTATCCTGTGCCATTATCAGTATCAATGATTTTAGCAATGTGACAATATGACAAAGCACTCCTGACAATGACTGATAACATGTTTTTTTTTTTTTTTTTTTTTTTTGGCTTCTTTGGATAAGCTGAAGTAATAGTAAATCCTCAAAAATAAAGCAATAGTAACATGTACAAACTTTGACTTTCCAAATTCAGACATATGAGTTACATCCATTTACCATAACTGATTAGGTACTAAACCTCTAGGATCAACTCCATAATGAGGTACAGAAGAATATTCTGGACATTGAGAGCATTGTTTAATTACTTGATGGGCAGCTTCGTGAGGAATTTTGAACTGTTGAGGTAAACTATTACTATTTTGATGTTGCAAAGCATGAGATCGCTGGGTCATTTCCACATTAGCTAATGCAACAAGAGTATTTTCAGTCAATGCATCTGTTCATGCATTACCCTCGGCCAATTGTCCAGGGAGATCTTTATCAGCTCTTATTTGTCCCACAAAAATGTGCCCCTCTTTCCAGAGTTCAGTTAGAGTTAGAGCAGCTAAATAAACACGTGGGAGATGGAAATTAATGACTCTGCTCCAGCAGTGAAGGACACCTTGACTCTAAGTCTGAGCACACATCATCTCTACACATAAGATATTTCCTGAAGAAAACTTTTCTTTTTAATTTTGGTAAGTGTTACTCCTTGGATAGAAGGTAAACAAATTTCATTTTATCATGGCCCATTTAAAAGATTCATAATAACATTCCCAGATAAGATACTGGAAGGGGAAGAGGTAAGAGACAGCTTGATTAGAGTAGAGACAACCTGCTGACTATAAAGTCAATCTAGACTCAAATTGCAACAAATCTAATAAACAACAAATTAAAATTTTCTCTTAACAAAATCCATCCATTCCAATTTTGGCCTCTTAATTTCTCTAAGAAGTATGGTGGCTAGTGGCATGTTGAGGTATAATTATATTTTCTATCATCCAAATTGTACCAGTTTTTGAGCAAATCCATTTTTCTCTACCAATATCTGTTTCTTGTTTTCTTTTTGAATGCAAGGACAATAAGATGTACAGCTATAGAACTGAATTATATTAGTAGTTTGTGTTCAGTCATGTTAAAGTAAATCTCAAAATTACCCAAATCCAGTGTGTGAAACATATTTACAGCAGCTGGTATGTTTTTCCTTCTTTTTACTACCCTAAATGTCAGTTTCCTATAAACAAATTTCTTACTAAATTGTAAAGCCCAAAGAATGGAATATCAAACTCTAAATGTTCAATTAAATTATATCCCTTATCAAAGGATGGAAAAAAACAAACAAACAAACAAAGGATTTTGAAAGTCCCATATAATAGAGTCAGATCATATGCTCTGGTGATACCCAAGTCCATTTTGTGGTAAACACTTGGAATTTAGAGTAAACAGAATGAGAGGGGCTCAATAACCTGCAGTTCTGCTTATGGCATATTCTGCCCATTTTAAAAATAGCACTATATACAATGTATTATGTTATAAAAGTAGACTGAGAGTGTTGAGAATTGTGTGATATGCCTTCATAAGAGCCAAGTCCTCTCTCTAGCCCTTTGGCTATAAACTTTCCTACTGTGTATTTGTCATATTTAACCTACCCATTTAAAGTGTATCAATGTCATTTTATTTCTTACCCATGAGTACTTCAAGACATCAGTATGGTACTTTGATCCTTAACAGCCTATGATAACCATTCTCCCTATTTTCTAAAGTTTTCTTTTTTTATTTCTTCAAGTTACATCTCAATCACAATCACCTCCCTACTCCGCCCTCCAGTCCTACTCTCCCACACTCTTCCCTTTTTTTTTGAGTTTAAGGTACATCTTTTTACCCCCAACAGCTCCCCCTTTCATTTCAACAAATGGTTCTTTCTCTTATACCAATAAATACAATACAAAACAACAGAAATAAGTAGGCCACAGTTATGAGAGTTATAGGGCTTAGCATACATTCCCAAAGTCCAGTCCATATGTATTTGGCACTTGATTTTAACATTCTATCTCTATGAGTTTAATGTACTATATCTAACTCAGCTTGCATACTAACTTGCATCACTATTTTAAAAACATCTTCTTAGGTGCAGAACACCCTCTTGTTTCCTAAACAACTCAAAATTTAACTATGAGACTCTAGCTAGATAGCCTTCAACCATCTCAGAGACCTGAGAGGGATTAATATCTGATTACACAGGACGTGCAGGGCCAGCCGCTTCCAAAACTAAGAAATGACATACCAGTGGCTTCCTGGACAGTTCCCATTTTCTCTCCATACATTACAGCATCAGTCTTCAGCTGCTTAGCCCCATTTCTCTGACAAACATTGACTATAGAGCAGGAATTATGAAGGATTTGCTTACCCTGTCTTGGCAGAGCTAGGCTGTCGATTTACCTGCTTCCAAGTTTTGTCCTTTTTGGACAGCATTCTGTCTACAGTTGAAGCAAGGGGTTTTTCTTGCCAAGAGATAGGCTTGCCACTAATTCAACCATCTCCCACTGGAGATTCTTTGAGGCTCATCTTCTACTTGGAGTAGAATAAGGGGTGCTGTCAGGAGCTGACATATCTCGATATTAAAAAAATCTTAAGTTAAGAAAACATCTTTGAATGCCATATTCTGCAGATCTCTTGAGGTTTTTGAAGACGCCCTACCTATCTCTTATATTTAGATAAGCAAATGTTGCTTGTCTGTTAGCCACTTGATTTCTGATTAGTTTAGAAATAACTGTGATAGACTGTCATAGTACCTAACAAAATGACAAGCTTGAATGACTATTAGTTTGCATTTCTTAATTATACTAAACAGTTTATAACAGTTGGTAGCAAAAGGCCGAAAATTCACATTTCATTTTTAAGCATTACTAGGTACAATACCTTTAAAAAGCATTACCTTTAATTTTGTATGAATATACAATGATCAATACCAATGTGGCCAAATATAATCTTAGTTTTGTATCATTATACAAAGATCAATACCTATGTAGCCCAATACAATCTTAACGTTGCATCAATATACAAGGGTCAATACCATTGTGGCCAAATATAATCTTAATTTTGTATCAATATACAAAGATCAATACCTATGTAGCCCAATACAATCTTAACTTTGCATCAATATACAAGGGTCAATAACATTGTGGCCAAATATAATCTTAATTTTGTATCAATATACAAAGATCAATACCGATATAGCCCAATACAATTTTAATTTTGCATTAATATACAAAGCTCAATACCAATTTAGCCAGATACAATATTAATTTTGTATCACTATACAAAGGTATATGGGCATATTAATAATCTGTCCTTTTTTCTTGATCTTTCCTATATTATGTCTATGTTCCATTTTTCTCAAGTCTGTTAACTCCTACATAGGAGAGAAAGAAGGATACAGTAAAGAGAAAGAGAGAAGTCGCTGGGTCTAACCTCCAAAATCCATTTAACAAGACCATTTTACAGCTTGTAATCTCTTCCCCTAAATAACAAGATTTTCTATTATCCATTAAATGATCAAAGGGGTGTAACCACGCTCACCACCTCCTGGGGATGGGGTGTCGCTCTCTTAAAATGACTTCCTGCTGATTTGGGACATAGTAAACCTGTTTGGGGCAGAAATAAGAATGGAAAAATAGTTAAAGACCTTAATAGAATCATTTGATGTTCAGTCCTTCTGTGCTCAGCTATTTAAATGCCCTAAGAAATTCGTAGACAGAAGCTGAACTTCACTTCAGGGCTTTACTGAAATTCTGGCTGGAGCAGTCTGTGGAATGTGAACAATCTCAGAGATTTTGAATTGTTGTGGTTGCAGACTGTTGAGGAAACAGCTATTGAGGAAGTCTGCAAGGCTGGATCGTCTGGGCTACTTATCTTCTTTGGTGTCTGATCTGTTTTCTTCTGAGGTTTCTGTTGTCCAGTTGTCCCTGGATTCCTTGGATGGAAGCTGTAAATCTCCTGGAAAGATAAGACAGAGCCCTGCCCTAATCCTAATTCTGGGACACTACCTTTGGTTTTTTTTTTTTGGGGGGGGGGGTCAGGTAATATTTTTCCAGGAGCAAATTTGGGTTTTTGACAATATAAAAAGTATTATCTTTCAATTCGGATTAAAGAAGAAATTATTTTGATATTTTGGACCTAATCAAACCTTTAGTGTATGTATTTTGAGATCTCAAAGGACACTTTGTTTGAATTTCAGCATGACTTTTGAAAGTAGCTTTTAAACTTAAATCCTTCCAAATCCTATGTGCCTGTCTCTGCATTCTAAGTATTGGGGTCAAAGACATGTCAGTCCCAACTGATGGGATTAAAGATGTGCTCCACTACCCCTGAATTGAAGTTTTTCTCTATTTAGAGTTGTTTTGTGTCAGTCTGACCTTGAACTCTGAGATCTGCCCGTTTCTGTCTCTAGTGTGTTGGGATTAAGGGTGTATCCTTCTCAAATGATTGGATTAAGGGTGTGCACCATTACCACCCTGTTCCTTGTAACTATAGAATTTATATGACAACTAACTCTAAGATGATCCTCCTGTCTCTGCTGCAGTTAAAGCATTGGCTAACACCACACATTTCATGTATTTTACCTTAGCTCCAAGTTTTTTCAACTCTTGGAGGTTTAGAAAACCATGTTGAACAGCAGTAACCTTTAATTTATTTACAGTATTTTAAACCTGTTACCTGCTTTTTAATGCCAAACCATGAAAATATCCTATACATATACAAAAATCCCCTTTATAGCTGCTATGAAATTTGTGTAATCTATGAGGTCATCTGCAGTCTAGGATTCTAATCTGAATTAAGGCCTTTTTCCTTTCATGAGAGTAAGGCAAGTATACCTTTGGTAAATTATAGTTTGAAAATTTTATATTTTATTTTTATTATATTTTTAAGCTTATTAACTCTTTTCTTAAAAAAGTATTATTTCATTTTCTCAAGTTACTTCTAGAACATAGTTTCCTCCCTCCTCCCCTCCTGGGCCCTCCCTCCCTCCCTTCCTTCCATCTTGTTCCTCTACTTGCAACTCTCCTTCTCTTCAGATGAGGTGGGCCCTCACATATCATACTCCCTCAGATCTTCCATCTTGTGAGGGCCAAGAGCTTCCACTTGTACTGCAGCTTGATATGGCACACCATCTAGGGTGTGGTGTTCCACTAACCTGCAACAGATTCCATGACTCACTGGTGGGTAAAAGTTTTCATAGGATAGATATGCTAGGCTCCTATCTATTTGGGTGTGTGTGTTGTAGGAGAGTTATCCTGGGATGTGTGGTTAATATCCGTTTATAAGGTAATACATACTATGTTTATCTTTCTGGGACTGCATCAGCTCACTTAGGTTGAGCTTTTCTAGCTCCATCCATTTGGTTTCGAATTACATGTTTTCCTCATTTCTAACGGCTGTGTCATATTCCATTGTGTAAATGTACTACATTTTTTTTGTCCATTCGTCAGCTGAAGGACATCTGTGTTGCTTCCAGTTTCTGGCTGCTACAAATAAAGCTGCTATGAACATTGTTGAGGCAATGTCCTTGAGGTTATGCAAGAGGAATGACAATAACCTGTAATGTTTGGGGTCTATGTTACCAGAATAACTGGCAGCTCAAAAATAGTAGGCCACTTTTGGCAATGAGGTATTTGCTTCCAATCTGATATGTTTACAAAAAGAAATTATGACCTTGTTATAGATAACTCTATTTAAACTGTTTGTGTATTTGTGCATGTATGTATTTTAGGAAGTTTCTCTGTCATATGCTTGCATGCAATTTTTTAAAAGACCTTTTGTGATACTTATGCTTACCTATACCCTGCAATCTTCACCTACGTAATGTTCTATGATCCAATATTCATAGTTGCCCTTTTTATTACATTCTGTATCCCCTAAATTGAAGACCATCATCACCCATAGCACATTTAAATATTTACTGAATTCTATACGTTATTGAAATCAATAATAACCAAAGTTTCAAAAGTATCATTCACATAGGTAAACTAATATATAACAATTATCTTCTTGACTTTGTATTCTCTCTTAGAATGATTGTTTCCTATTTTACATTAATCATTTCTGTTTTATTAAAAGCTGGATAGTGTTCTGTGTGTCATTGGAAATTTTAATTATCTATTCTTCAAGTGATAGACATTTGTGCTATATATTGTTTGAAGAAATTGTGAAAAGATCATCAAAGATCATTGGTGAGGAAGTTTCTCTATAATAAGAAGTACAATACTTGAGAAAATGTCCAAGAGTTTTAAATGGGTCAACAGTAACTAGAACTTTTACATAAATATTATTTATCTCTCAGTTAACTTCTGTGCTTGGAATATCATATCTTCTCAACAAACTGCTTGTGAGTGAAGAAAGGTTAATCCAGTTTTGATGAATTATAGGTAGTAAGTACATCACACTTTAAAAGGTAATGGGTAAAGTTAGATATGAGGAAAAAAAAGTAATAAGTACATGTTCAATATTATTTTTATTGAAGATGAAGATGAGATCAGCTGCTCTGGTTATAGGCCAGTAGCCTACACATTCAAAAACCAAATATAAGCATTGTGTGTAAATAAATTCTAAATGGGCAATTATATAAGAAGCTATCATCATAGACCTTTGCTAATTACAGTTATGGCAGTTACTTGTTATTGTCTCAAATTTCCCATGAATAATGCAAAGGGAAAAATAGCACAGAGAGTGTTTTGATGACACTAACATAATGGGAAGCTAATAAGTGTGTTCTCCTTTAAAACAAATAACCAATGTTAGTTATTTATATGAGTATGTGTATACTAATTGAAATACTGCAAAATCTAAAAAAAAAAACACCTATGGATATCAACCTCATAGAGACTGCATCTTGGTGTCCTCTTCCTATTTTTCTTCCAATTCTCTTCTACACTAGTTTCTAACTAGTTCACTTCCACCATGGTAAGGGCATAGGTAGAAAGTTCTAAAATGCAATTCGACTGCTCTGTCATCTTCCCTTAATCTAACAGTCAAATAACCAACCAAAATGCAATTTACACATCCCTAGAGCTACTATATTTTTTACCTATTTGTATGCTGAATCTACTAGATGAAGGTTGTTTTAAAACTTACATCCACAGGTGTGATGCTCATCCAATGCCCAGCTTAAAAAAATAAAGGCCACATTATAACACAAGTCTTGATGTCCTCATATGGAAAAGGTATATTACATTGTGTAAAAAGTTCCATAGCAGCCATTAGTTCTAACAGAGTAGCAGGATGCATTTCAGATAACATAGTCGAAATTTATTTTAGACAGAAACTAAGTATTTTGTCATTTTGCTTACATCAAATTTAGACTAGTTAGGAGAAAACATTTACCCAACTGTACTGCCATTGTAGTCAATTAAAGGACAATGGCAACAATTAAAAGTTAGGGGAAAGATTTTCATAGGGATAGAGGGAATGTTTACTTGAGAATTAATGATGCAAATAGAGAGAGAGTAGAATAGTATTAAGTGTAACCCCAGAGAGTAATTCACAACTAGAGAAGGATTGGCAGCTGTATTCTTCTTGTGGTTTCTTGGCATATTTGTATTGTATGTATGTACTCTGGATTGCTAAGGAACTCACTATCTCATAGGGATGACCATTTACTTCAACAATTTTTTCAGTTATGTTTTACATAGTTTATTTTTCATTCAATAGTCAGCCAATATGTCACAGAGTTATAGGACTGTGAATCATAGAAGTCTTTGAATGTATTACAGAAGAGGGGAAATGACTTGGGTAGGTAAATGGTGTTGGGTAGGTTAGAGTGACTCTAGTGGATGTAATGAGTTTCTTTTTTTATTTTTTTTGTAATTTTCTTTTCTTTCTTTTTTGTTTATTTATTATTGCTTCAAGTTATATCTCCATCACTGCACCCTCCTTCCACCGCTCCCAGTTCCACCCTCTCCTCCCTTTCCCATCCATCCCACTCCTCAAATGTGGAGTGCCCCTATATATCAGCCCTCCTCAGTTCAACAGTCATATGAGGGTTAAGAGCTTCCCCTTGCACTGGGGATTTACATGGTAGCACCCCCAGGGCAAGTTGTCCCATTAATAGGTAACAAAGTCTATGTTCCTGATCTTTTTGGTGTGTTGGTTGTAGGAGTGTTATCCTCTACCATATGGCTAAAATCCAATTATAAGTGAGTAGATGCCATGTGCATATTTCTGAGTCTCAGTTAGCTCACTCAGGATGAGCTTTTCTAGCTCCATCCATTTGACTACACGACATGCTTTCCTTGCTTCTGATAGCTGAGTAGTATTACATTGTGTAAATGTACCACAATTGTTTTATCCATTCGTTGGTTGAGGGACATCTGGGTTGTTTCTAGTTTCTAGCTATAACAAATGAGGCTGTTATGAACATAGATGAGAATATGTCCTTGTGGTTTGGTGAGGGATCGTTTGGGTGGATACCCGGAAGTGGTATGGCTGGGTATCAAGGTAGGGTTATTTCAAGTTTTCTAAAATATCACCAGACTGATTTACATAGTGGTTGTACAAGTTTGCATTCCCAACCACAATAGAGGAGTGTTCCCCTTTCTTCACAGCCTTGCCACCATGTGCTATCATTTGAGTTCTTGATCTTAGCCATTCTGAAAGGTGTGAGATGGAAGTTCAGGGTCATCTTGATTTACATTTCTCTGATGATTGAAGATGTTGAGCATTTCTTCAAATGTTTCACTGCCATTAGAGATTCCTCCCATGTGAATTCTGAGTTTAGCTCTGTTTCTCATTTTTTTGATTGGATTGTCTGTTTTCTTAGTGTTTAATTTCTTGAGTTCTTTATAAATTTTGGATATTAGCTTTCTGTCAGAAGTCGGTTGGTAAAGATCTTTTCCCAATCTGTATGTTGCCATTTTGTTCATATGAAAGTGTCCTTTGCCTTACAGAAGATTGTTGGTTTCATGAAGTCCCATTTATTGACTGTTGTTCTTAGAGCCTGAGGTATTGGTGTTTTGTTCAAGAGGAGTTGTCTCCTGTGCCAATGGGCTGGTGGCTTTTCTCCACTTTCTCTTCTGTTAGACCTAATGTGTTAGGTAATTTTCTTTTTGCATCAAGTTACATCTCTATCACAGCCCCTACCAACATTTTGTAGTTCAGTCCTGACCTTGAGATTTGTCAGTCCAGTTATATAAGGCAAATAAATCCTTTCTTTCTCACTTTGATTTGGTGATGGTGTTTCATCAGAGTAATAGTAACCATAACTACAAAGGTTTTTCAATTAAGTAAAACAAAATCATTGATAATCAATTTTGAGTTCAGTGCCAAGTCAGCACCATCAATACACAAATATCTAGCAGCAGGGTATGTAGAAGTGAGTCAACTGAACTTGAGCTCACAATAAAGTCCTCTTGTGCTTGCATCAGAATTGTCTTCTGGGTTCTTCTTGAAAGTCTTGATTTTTGAGTCATAATTTTTTATATCAATAAAGCTATTGAACCTTAAATTATTTTTCTGCAGAAAAACCTGCTCAAATTAATGCTACTTATATTATGAAGTTACATTTGTGGTTGTAAAGATAAGTTTTGGAAGATAATGAATAGAACTGAAAATAGCAAAGGCACATTGTACTCATGTATGAATTTTCAGATCATATGTACTTATGTATCTATAACTATTTCTAAGTATATGGAAAGATTTCAACATAACTTAAATTATTTACTGATAGAAAAAAGAAAATAGTTCTGTTCAAGAAGTTGTCTCCTGTGCATAATACACAGAAAAAAACACACAATCAAGAGTTTCTATATATTTTTCAAAAGATTAAATTACCTCTAATGGTCTTAAAAATACATGTAAATAGAGATATAAACATTCATTTTGAGGTACTTGAGGTCTCATTGTTCAGGGACTTTATAAGTTATATAAAACATCTTACTTTGTTATAAGGAAATTTTCTTGAATAAAGGTGATAAGGTGACTTGGAAGTGCATTGAGTAGCATTAAATGCTCATATAATAAAAAACATAGGTCAAAGTGGCTACAGACATCCTCGTTATATGTAGTGACTATAACATATTTTATAATCTTGTATGTGAGATGAACTTCGTTTCAGTCAGCAGAGGTGAGGGGCTACTATCAGTGGCCTTATGACTCCCATCTTCTCAGAGATTGCATTATGCTTTATAACAATAATAAAATTAAAGTTATAAAGTCGCAAAGAAAATATTTTTATGATTGGGGGAATCATTACAACTTGAGGAGCTACATTAAAGTACAATAGCATTATAAAGGTTGAAAACAACTAATCTAAATCTTTTCTATCTTAATTTTCTACCATGAGACTTGGATCCCTTAATCTTAGCAGGTTTTGATAACATAAGGTACTTTTCTAGGCCTCAAATGACTACCTTAGTCATAGGCCCTGACTACCCAGAGATCAATATTGTCTATCTTTCTAATCTATGTGTAACAAAAAAGGCCCAGATTCAAAGGAGACATGTGTATCTTCATTCCATGGAAATCTGAAGCAATGAGTGTGATTATTAATTTTTCATTACATTAACTGTTTTCAGTCATGACCTTATGAAGACAAATTCTCAAGATAATCACAACCAATTTTAATAGCCCAAATCTGCAAACACAACAGGAAACTTTGTTTTAATTTCCATGAAACTGTGCTGTCTACTACAAAACTTTTTATGTCAGGCTGAAAATTACTAGAATTATTGAAAAAAGTTAAAATCTTAAAAGTGGATTCCGAGATGGCGGCAACCTGCACAGATGCATTTTGAAAACAGGGACAACAACTAAAACACTACAATGATATAAGATGCTGAGCAACAATCTGAGAGTTGTGAACCCCCTGGGTTTCAGCGAGTGACCCAGGAACTAGTAAATGTCCCTGGGTGAGAATATTGGACACTCAGAAAACAGACTGTCAGAAAGTCCTGAAGTTGCAGAAGTCAGGGAAGCAGTAGATTCGTCACCAGGAGAGGACCTATGGACAGGAGCCACTCAAATACCCAGCGAGCAGATCCAAAACCCAGACAGGGGTACTCACTAGCCTCCTAGGCTCCCAGATTCCATGCGGCCATTCCTACACCAGGGGGGGAAGATCAGTGGAGTTGCTGGGAACTGATATATTCTCAGCACAGCCATTGTGGCCACAACCACAGCACATTTTGAGCTGTGGGACAACAACGAGATCATGGCTGTGTACCTCCATCAGAGCAGTAGTCTAGGAGATACAAACATATTTGGGCTTGCTCAGAGGGGTGTTGGACATACAGGCCCCTCTATTGGATTTACAACCACACAGAAGAACAGTGCAGCTACACAAAGCAGTGGGATACACTTCGTGTAGCAGGCTATGCCTCCAGGACCAGTGCAGTGTGCCGAGGGCCTTGGTCAGTGGGCAGTCCCAATCGCCAGTATCCACAGGACAGCTGGGCATTCAAATCAAGACCAGCAGAGCCACGGGAATGGTGAGATCAATGTGAGCTGAAAGATGGGAGGTCAGGTTGGAAGGCTGCTGGGAACTCCACTAAGTCCAATTCCTGGATGGGTTATGGGGTTAATATTGGACTCCCAAGCCAGTCAGTGCTGGCTCCTCTAGCCAGAAAACAGATTTTCAGCATCTAAATTTCTACCCGTGGAGTAGTGAGTTCTTGGTCTCTATGCACTATTTGAGTGACTAAGACAACAACAGCTGAGTGCCTAGGGCTGAGAGGCACAGAGATGCCCTGGGGACCATCTAGGAGGAGCCAACTGAGGGGAACATGACCACTGACCTAAACCTTGGACCAGACAAACTATCAGCAGTGGACTCTGCAGGCTAGAATAACACATCCAACCCTAACCTCGACATGAGCTCCGAGTTGAGACACAAGTGGAAGGGTGAAGTTCAGGGGGCCCACTGAAATACAGCCCCCAACACAAGACCCCACCTAGGCTGTGTTGAGCTGCAGACCACCAAGAATATACAGCCTCTATTCCAAAGTCCCATCCTTAGCATCAGGTCCAGAAGACATTAGGAACAATCAGCTAAGCACAATCAGATAGCTAATGGTCAGTGAAAAAACAAATCTGACAAAATCATGGAACTATGATTCCAACAAAATACAGTGATGCTAAAACAGCAAACCCCAACCATCCCACCACAGCTGAAACACATGGAAATGATGATAAATCTATACTTAGGAAAATGATAGAGTCCTTACAAGAAGAAGTGAAATCTCTGAAAGAACATAAAGAATCTTCACTTTTACAAATGAAAGCAATGGAGAATACCATTAGAGACCTCCAATCCAACTCAAACAAATATAAATGTTTAATATACAAGGCTATGAAAGATCTGAATGATTGGCAAAGTCATCTAAATTGGAGCAGGAAATGTATAAAACATCTAAAACTTTCAAGTTAAGACTTGAAATTAGAAATTGAAGCAATAAAGAAAATAGAAGCAGAAAGAGTCCTGGAGGGGAAAAATCAAGATAATTGAACAGGAACTACAGACATGAACATCAAAAATAGGATACAAGAGATGGAAGACAGAATTTCAGGCTTGGAAGTTTCAATTGAAGAAATCAGTACAACAACCAAAGAAAATGAGAAATCTGAAAAGTTCTCTCCAACAGCATTTAAGAAATCAAGGACTCAATGAAAAGACAGAACCTAAGAATTGTAGGCATAGATGAAAGGGAAGAATCCCAATTCCAAGTTCCAGGAAATATCTTCAAGAAAATCATAGGTGATAACTTCCCAAACTTAAAGAAAGAGATGCCAATAAAATTCCAAGAAGCATACAGAACTCTAAACAGATTAGAGAAAAGAAATTCCTTGAACCACATTATAACTGAAACTCCAAATGTATAGAACAAAGAAAGAATATATCTGATTTTATAGGAAGTACAGGGCCTGCAGCTTCCCAAACTAAGAAATGACATACCTGTGGCTGCCTGGACAGTTCCCATTTTTCTCTCCATACATTACAGCATCGATCTTCAGTCATTTGGCCCCGTTTCTCTGATAGACATTGATTGTAGAGCAGGGGTTATGAAGGACTTACCTACCCTGTCTTGGCAGAGCTAGGCTGTCGACTTACCTGCTTCCAGGTTTTGTCCTTTTTGGACAGCAAATCAGATATATTTATCCCTCTCAGGTCTCTGAGGTGGTTGAAGAACAGATAGCTAGAGTCTCATAATTTAATTTTGAGTTGTTTAGGAGTCAAGAGAGTGTTATAGATCTAAGAAGATACTTTTAAAATTGTGTTGCAAGTTAGTATGAATGTTGAGTCAGATATAGACCTTTAAACTCATGGAGATGTTTAGATAGTAGAATGTTAAAGTCAAGTACCAAATACATATGGACTGGTCATTGGGAATGTACGTTAAGCCATATTACCCTCATAACTGTGGCCTAATTACATCTGTTGTACTGTATTGTATTTGTTATTATAAGAGAAAGAGCCATTTGTTGGACTGAAAGGGGAAACTGTAGGGGGAAATAAGATATACCTTAAACTTAAAAGAAAAAAAAGGGAAGAGGATGGGGGGTTGAGGGTGGGAGGGTGGGACTGGAGGGGGAATAGGGAAGGGACTGCAACTGAGATGTAACTTGAAGAAATAAAAAAGGAAAAAAAAGAAAAAAAAAGTAAAAAAAAATTAGAAAAAGAACAAAGAAAGAATATTAAAAGCTGTAAAGGAAAAAGTAACACATAATGGCAGACCCATCAAATTACACCTGCTTCTCCTCAAAAACGTTAAAAGCCAGAAGAGCCTGGGAAGACATCTTACAAGCCCTAAGAGAACATAGGTGCCAGGCCATATTACTATACCCATCAAAATGTTGCATTAACATAGACAGAGAAAACAATATATTCCATGACAAAACCAAATTTAAACAGTACCTATCTAGAAACCCAGCTATACAGAAGATTGTGGAAGGAAAATTCCAACCCAGGGAAGATATGTACACCCAAGAAAACAGAGGAAGCAAAAAACTTCACTGCAGCTAAACCAAAAGAAACTAAGAGTCACCATATACATCAAAATATCAGGAAACAACAACCTTTGCTCATCAATATCTCTCAACATCAATGGAGTCAACACCCCAATAAAAAAACACAGGCTTACAGATTGGATCTGTAAACAGGACCATCATTTTGCTGCACACAAGAAATGCATCTCACTAACAAAGAGAGACTCTACCTCAGAGTAATTGGTTGGGAAAAGCTTTTCCAAGAAAACGGTTCCAGGAAGCAAGCTAGAGTAGCCATCCTAATATCAAATAAAAGAGACTTTCAACTGAAGTTAATGAAAAAAAAGACAGTCAAGGACACTACATATTCATTAAAGGAAAAATTAAAGAAGATGAAATCTCAATACTGAACATTTATGCACCAAATATCAAGGGCACCCACATTTGTAAAAAAAAATTCTTCTAAAGCTTAAACCACACATCGATTACCACACATTAATGGTGGGAGATTTCAACATCATACTCACAACAATGGAGAGATCATCGATACAGAAACCAAGCAGAGAAATAATGAGATTAATAGAGGTCATGAACCAAATGGACCTAACATATATCTACAGAGCATTTCAGCCAAACACAAAAGAATACACCTTTTTTTCAGCACCTCATGTAACCTTCTCCAAAATTGATCATATAGCCAGACACAAAGCAAGCCACAACAGTTACAAGAACATTGAAATGACCCCTTCTATATTATTTGACCACCGGGGATTTAAACTGGACTTCAGCAACAATAGAAATAACAAAAAGCCTATACATTCCTGGAAACTGGCCAACTCTACTCAATGTCCAGGTCAGAGAACAAATAAAGAATAAAATAAAAAACTTCTTAAAAATCCAATGAAAACAAAGGCACAACATACCCAAACCTATGAGACACAATGAAAGCAGTGCTACAAGAAAAGTTCATACCACTAAGTGCCTTCAAAAAGAAAATTGTAACAGCCCATATGAGCAACTTAACAGCACAACTGGAAGAGCTAGAAAAAAAAATGAAGCAAACACTCCCAAGAGAATCAGAAGGCAGGAAATCAGCAAATGTAGGTCTGAAATCAACAACCTAGAAACAAAAAGAACAATACAAAGAATTAATGAAACCAAGAGGTGGTTCTTTGAGAAAATCAACAAAATAGACAAACCATTGGCCAAACTAAGAAGAAGGCAGAGGGAAAATACCCCAATCAGCAAAATCAGAAATGAAAAGGGAGACATAACAGCAGACATCGAGGAAATCCAGATAATCTTTATGTCTTATGTGAAAGATATATACTCCTGTGACTCCAAGGCCAGTTTGGTCTACATAGCGAGCCCAGGACAGTCAGAGGTACACAGAGAAACCCTGTCTTGAAAAACAAAACAAAAGTTCTGTACTCCACAGAATTAGAAAACCAAAGAGAAATGGACAATTTTCTTGATAGATTCCACTACCACAGCTAAATTAAGATCTGGTTAACAAATTAAACAGTCCTATAATCCATAAGGAAATATAAACTTTCATTAAAAATCTCCCATCCAAAAAAAGCCTTTGGCCAGATGGTTTTCAGCACAGAATTCTGCCAGTCCTTCAAAGAAGAGCTTATACCAATACTCTTCAAATTCTTCTACAGTATAAAAACCAAAGGAACTACAGTCACCCTGATCCCTAAACCACACAAAGACCTAACAAAGAAAGAGAACTTCAGACCAATTTCCCTCATGAACATAGACTCAAATATACTTGATAAAAATACTGGCAAACCGAATCTAATAACACATCAAAAGTATCATATACCATGATCAAGTAGACTTCATCCCAGGAATGCAGGGGTGGTTCAACATATGAAAATCCATCAACGTAATTCACCATATAAACAAGCTGAAATGAAAACAAAAAACCACATGATCATCTCATTACATGCTCAAAAGGCATTTGACAAAATCCAACACCCCTTCATGCTAAAAGTACTGTAGAGCACTAGTATACAAGGACCATACCTAGAAATAATGAAGAAAATATGCAGCAAGCCAGTAGCCAATATCAAATAAAATGCAGATACGTTAAGTATTTTAAAACTCTAAAATCAGGGACAAGGCAAGGATACCCACTCTCCCCATATCTCTTCAACATAGTACTTGAAGTCCTAGCCAGAGTAATAAGACAACTAAAGAATATAAAAGGTATACAAACTGGAAAGGAATAAGTCAAATTATTTCTATTAGAAGATGATATGGTATTATACTTTAGTGACCCCCAAAATTTACCAGATAACTAATAAAACTGATGAACATCTTCAGCAAGGTGACTGGATACAAAATTAACTCAAAAAAGTCAGAAGCCCTTCTTTATTGAAAAGATAAAGGGGCTGAGAAAGAAATTAGGGAAACAACACCCTTCAAAATAGCCACAAATAACATAAAATTCCTGGGAGTAACTCTAACCAAGCAAGTGAAAGACCTATATGACAAGAACTTCAAGTCCTAGAAGAAAGAAATTGAAGAGGACATCAGAAGATGGAAAGATCTCTAAAGCTCATGGAAAGGTAGGATCAACATAATAAAAATGGCCATCCTACCAAAAGAAATATACAGATTCCAATCCAAATACCAACAAAATTCTTTCTAGACCAAGAAAAAACAATTTTCAACTTCATATGGAATAACAAAAAAACCACAGAATAACTAAATTTATATTGTACAATAAAAAATCAGTAGGTATCACCATCCCAGATTTCAAGCTAGACTATAGAGTAATAGTAATAGAAACAGCATGATACTGGTTTGAATGGAATCGAATTAAAGACCCAGAAATGAACCCACACACCTATGGTCACTTAATTTTGACAAAGAAGCCAAAACCGTACAATGGAAAAATGACAGCATCTTCAACAAATGGTGCTGATCTAACTGGATGTTGACATGTAAAAGAATTCAAATAGACTCATACTTATCACCCTGAATAAAACTTAAGTCCTACCGGATCAAAGACCTTAACATAAAGCCTGACACACAAAATGTAATAGAATAGAAAGTGGGGAAAATCCCCAAACTCATTGGAACAGGAGATAACATAACACCAATAGCTCAGACTCTAACACCAACAATAAATAAATGGGACCTCATGAAATAGAAAAGCTTCTGTAAGGCAAAAGACATTGTCATTTGAACAAAATGGCAACCTACAGATTGGGAAAAGATCTTTACCAACCCCACATCTAACAGAGGGCTAATATCCAAAATTTACATAAAAAACCCTAGAAATTACACACCATAAAACCAAATAATCCAATCAAAAAATGGGAAACAGTGCTAAACCAAGAATTCACAAAAGAGGAATCTCTAATGGCTGAGAGACACTTGAAGAAATGTTCAGCATCCCTAATCATCAGAGAAATGCAACTCAAGATGACTCTGAGATTCCATCTCACACCTGTGAGAATGGCTAAGATCAAAAACTCAAATGACAGCACATGATGGCAAGGTTGTGAAGAGAGGGAAACACTCCTTCATTGCTGGTGAGAGTGCCAACTTTTACAACCACTGTGGAAATTAGTCTAGTGATATCTTAGAAAACTTGTAATAGCGCTACCTCAAGAACCAGCTGTGGAGGTATTAATGATAGCATTTAATAGCATAGGGATCTTGGAATAGCAAAATCCCAGACTTTAAGGTAAAAGATTTATGTCCAATGTGACATGTCCTTGAGAATCCGCCAAGGAGGGATGATTCCCTGAGGCACCTGCAAAGATCCATGACAACAGATCTAGTGATCTCCTGACTGCCTGCTGGTCCTTGGCCCTCAGCAAGAAAAGCCATGGAGGGACACATTGCCCAGTGGCATGACTTGGAAGCTTGCAAAAGCTTCTGCCAAAAATCATGTTGCCAATTCATTACTACAGATGAAGATATTTAAGTCAAGATTCACAAGGACAGAGGCTCTCCTCCTCCTGTCTCACCACCCTCCTTGTCTGGTAGAGAAACTTACATCACAGTCTTATCAGGAGATTTCACCATCTTATACCAACCTGTTGTGGATCTAAGGATGGATTCTTCCTGGTATCCTGGAGTGTCTAGGTGGGGAACTGTGTACATCTACACAATGGAATGCTACTCAGCCATCAGAAACAATGAAATCATGCAATTTGCAGCCAAACGTATGGAATTAGAAAAGCTCATCCTGAATGAGTTAATCCAGACTCAGAAAGATGCACATGGCATCTATTCACTTATAATTGGATTTCAGCCATGTAGTACAGGATAACTATCCTACAACCTACACACCAAAAGGAGCAGGAACATAGACTTTGTTACCTGTTAATGAGACACTCTGCTCTAGTGGTGATTCCATGTAGGCCCTCAGTACATGAGGATGCTGTTAGCCCTCATATGACTGCTGAACTGGGGTGGGGGACTGATATGAAGGGACACTCCACTCTGGAGTTGTAGAACTGAAGTGGAGGAGGTATAAGTTGGGAGGGTGAGACTGGGAAGGGTGGAAAGAGGCCATCGTGATAGAAATGTAAGTTGAAGTAATAAACATGTAAAAATAGAGTAACCAATGATTACATAGTGAAAATTTAGCTAACACAAAGATGCCAGGAAATCATCCAGTGATTGAATAGATTAGGAGGAACTTAGGTTACAGATATCCAATATGTGATCAACCAAAAGCCCCACAAATGAAAATATTGAAAATTGTACAGGATAATGTTTGGGGGTGTTTTTTGGGGGGAGTGTTTTTTGTTTTTGTTTGTTTTGGTTTTTTGAGACAGGGTTTCTCTGTGTAGCCCTGGCTGTCCTGGACTCACTTTGTAGACCAGGCTGGCCTCGAACACACAGAGATCCACCTGCCTCTGTCTCCAGAGTGCTGGGATTAAAGGTGTGCACCACCACTCCTGGCCCAAAAAATTTAAGGGATAATGTAAGGTATTAACATATTTGTTGGTTTATGAAAGTGGCTAAGTAAGATATCTGTTTTTCTTAAATTAACTACTGTTGCTTTCAGTATAATTGAGGTTAGTGGAGTGAGTTAAACAATCAAAGAAACGAAAAATGGCATATATAAGTAAAACTTCCTGTGTGTCAGGTTTTTTTTTTTTAATTTTTATTGACCCAAAGGAGATTTTAGGATTATTTCTGTATGGTTAAATCAAACTTCAAACAGAAAAATATTTATTAAAAGTAGGCTCTAAAAGAAAATCTCCCACCAGTCCTCAAGTGGTGAATTATCTAATATATTTTGATCTTCATTTGCTCTAATTTTTATTGCTTCTATTGAAGTATATTAATCAAGGGCTTAATGTGTCAAATTACTTGTTCAATCCCTTATGACATGCAATTGTACCAGGAGGATGCTCCTATAAATTGAGTGTGAAACTGTCCACTGAAGTTACTGAGAACGTGGGTACCAAAAGTTATTTGGAGTGAAAAAAGTCAATATGTATGTTTGTAAGTGCACCTATTATAAAATTCAATACACCAAACAAAGTTCTGAAGAATGACACCAGCAACTAGAACTAAATGATACAATAAATTCAGTGTCTCATTTGATTCCTCATTATAGCTCTTAATTCATTAAGTTAGAATTTATTGAGAATGTCATTTTCAAATCACTGAGTATGCTGAACATAAAATATGAACATGTGAAAGAATAATTTTCTGTTTTCTTTGAAAGGTGCATTGTATCAAAACCACTATGATATTCCATCTTACATCCATCAGAATGGCTAAGATCAAAACCTTAGGTAGAACATTCTTCCATTGCTGGTTGGAGAACCAATGTGTACAACGATTTTTGAAACCAATATGGTGCTTTCTAAGAAAACTGGGAGTAGTTGTACCTCAAGACTCACCTACAACATTCCTGGGAAAATACCCAGAATATGTTTCATCAAAAAACAAGGGCATTTTCTCAACTCTGTTCATAGAAGCTTTATTTGTAATAGCCAGAAAGTGAAAACAGTACAAATGTCCCTCAACAGAGGAATGGATAAAAAAATGTGGTACATTTACACAATGGAACACTACTTAGCTATTAGAAACAAGGACATCATGAAATTTTCAGGCAAATTGCTGGAACCAGAATAGATCATCGTGAATGAGGTAACACAGACCCAGAAAGACACGCACGGTATGGGTATGTACTCACCCATAAGCAAATATTAGTCATTAAGTATGTAATAACCATGCTACAATCTATAGGCCCAAAGAAACTAAGTAACAAGGAGGGCTCAAGAGATGATGCTTGAATTACTTTATTTAGGGAAAATAAAATACACATTGGAAGTGGATAGAGAGAGGGATGGGACATGATCCTAATTTAACTGCCACCTGAAATGTTTTATCCAGCAGATAAGGAAACAGGGGCAGAGATCCACAGCCAAACATCCCAGGTAAAACTCTGGGAGCCTTGTAGAAAAGTTAAGGTTAGGATTGAGGGAGCTTGAAAACTCAAGGACACCACAAGAAGACCTATATAGTCAATTAACTTGGAGGAGGGGGTCTCATAGGGACTGAGCTAACAATCAAAGAACTTAATGGTCCTACGGTTAACTACTTATAAGAAGGTGATGGGCTTCACTTTCCTGACTTAGATTCCCTAAAAACTGGAGTGGGGATTATATCTCAATTGATCTCTGTTACCTCCCTCTGGACCCTTTGTTCCTAGCAGAGCTGCCTTGTCTTGCCTCAGTGGAAGAGGCATTACTTAGCCTTAATGCAATTTGATATACTAGAGTGGGTTGATACCAGGCGAGGGCAGGTATGGTGGAAGTGGGTGGGAAGGAAGTTGTGGTTGGAATGTAAAATAAACCATAAATTCATGAAAAAGAACAAAAATATTTGCTTTTTGACACTTCTATTCTAGTATCTGGCTGAATGTCTCCCAGATACTTTTTAATGAATTAAATAATAAATATCCAAACCTGTCTACAAATTGGATAGATCTTCTCAGTTCTCAAAAAATAAATAGGCAAAGTTTAAATATGCTAAAAGTTTACTAGTCCATCAGTCTTTCCCATCTTCATGATTTTGGCAATACCAAGAATTGTGAAATGATAGTGTCACTCTAGAAAAAAAATGTAGGTCCACCCTTTATCAATCCACAGATATGAATACATGTAATGACAATATCTGAGTAAAATCAAGAATCCAGATTTTATTCTCGAATTATAGCTCTTTATATTTGGTCAAGTTCACACAGTGTATACATCATCTGAAATAATACAGAGAGGACAGAGCTTCAGATCAAGTGACTCTAATTGTTATAGCATCTTTTCCCAGGTAAGTCTTGAATGCTAAATCTTTTTCTGTGATGCTTCTGAACCTGAGACCAGAATTTTCTCTAGTTGCAAGACAGTTTTAGTTAGAAGAAAACACATGCAAGCACACAGCAAGCACACAAACAATTTGGTCTATGTATTCCCTGACTTATGAGTGAAGACATTTAATGCCATGCTTTGTTATTCTGCCACATAGAAAGAAGAAGTTTTACATTTCCCGAATTCTCCATTCCAAGCCTAGTAACAATGACTTCATTGGCTTCTGAAAAGCTGCTACTTAGGATTTGAGTAAAACTTTTGGACTGAAGTGATCCCATCCATACTGACTACTACATCAATTCATGTAGGAATTGATTGTGAACCATCAATTAAAGCAGAAAACAAAGACTCTATGTAATAGACAGTATTATTGCATTCTACTTTGAGTTGCATCAGATACCTAGATGGTTATGCAATTGATTAAGGATAGTATTTCCTAGGACACCCAGCCAGCTTATGTTTGCAAGAGATGTCTGTCCTCAGAGGTGGAGAACTTACCTTTGCAGAGGAACAAAACTAGAAGTCCACTGATCTCGGTTCATTTTCAGTGTCCTGATTTCTCTGATAGCAGTATCCAACATTCAGAATCATCTTTCCTCAGCCCAGGGTGTCTGTGATGTGGAAACTTTATATGCCTGGGTAATACACTAGACCCATGGTGAAACTATTTGTCAGTATATTTTTGGAATTATCATCATTTCACCTTTAGACTGAGTTTACTTTACTCTTGTTGAAAATTGAAACACCAAAATTAAAATACACATGGGTATTTTGGGTTGTCCCAAAGTCTGCTTTTGTAACATTCTCTTCAAATCCTGTGAAGTCTAACTGACAAAAAAAAATTATCTAGGATTTTGTGACCTTAGAATGTTCTTAAAAAGCAACTCTAAAGCTAACTTAGTTAATCACAGTCATATATATTTTCATTTATAAAAAGAAAACATCATCCATAAATCTGGATGACACACATTAAATTTCTGAACTTTTACATGTCATTTTTATGTTTATTACAAACTTGCAGTGCTTTTTTACAAATACTATTCAATAAAAATGATCCGTTTAAATTCCAGGACACAGAATTTAAAACAATAATAAATATGATGAATTAATTGAAGGGCTTTAGGCACCCTTTGTGTTTCTTTCTCTCTCTCTCTCTCTCTCTATCTCTCTCTCTCTCTCTGTGTGTGTGTGTGTGTGTGTGTGTGTGTGTGTGTGTGCACGTTGTGTCTGCTTTTGTAAACCAGAGCATGCATGGTAAAATAAGAGCAAATATGTAGGAGTTGGTACTCATCTTAGATAATGCTCTATGGATTGTACACAGTTCATCAAAATTTGGAGAAATTTATTAGACTATGAATTATTTCCCTGGCACAAATCATCTTCTCTGTTTTCCCAAGTCTTGTTTCCATAGCTAAAAGTTCAATACCTTTCTCTGAATCAGTGGTCATTTCCTAGCTAACTGCTTTTTTAAAAAAATTTCTGAATTTAGAAAAATATTTTGAGAAATATTGTATTTTAACATAAGCATAAAGGTTTATTGAAAGAAAGAAAATATAGATATTATATTACAAATATCAAATACTTTAAATTATCAATAAAACGTGTGCTCATAATCCTGGACATATTTTTATTTTATCTTACAGAAATATTTACTGATTTACTTATGTTTGTTTGAACTGGGATTTTACTATGTATTGATTGTTGATCTGGTACTTGTTATGAAACAAAGTTTGGGGATAAAGTCATGTGTATCCTTTTGTCCTCCTGAGTTCTCTGGTCAAAAGGAAAGGTCACTATAATAATTTTAAAGGTTAACTTTTCTTAAAATATTTTGTCCCCTGTTTTCCAGGAAGAAAGTAATTCTGGGAAGTGAATGTTGGTTCACACATGCTATGTAATTTTTCTACAATAAGCTATATCTGATCCAAGTGTACTAAATTTCTTACTTGTTATGTGTTTATCCAAATTCTAATTTGATGTGGACTTTAAGTGATTACATATGTACAAAGCCTCTTTGTTGCTACCCCAATAGTGTACACTTACAGATGATAGCATACATATAACTGGGCATTAAAACAGATATAACTCACAGACTATATCTTATTTGATTTTTCATTCTATAGCCTTTCAAAGTTAGTTTACTGATCAGATTTACTCCTCTGAAGCACTATTTGGTCCTTAACCCTAAGCACATGTTTTCAATGATATGACTCTCGGTAAAAAAACAAAAACAAAAACAAACAGTATCAATATTTGGAGGAATGTACAGTTGACAAAGCCTGAACCTGAAAACAGGAAGGTCAAAATGTGAAGTTTGTCATAAAGAACTTAGGTAACAATTAATTATATGGAAAGCTTCAACCACCAGAAAGGGAGACATGTTTTTATATGGAATTATTTTTGTAGACTATATTTCTACACTTCCTAATTTACAAAGGACATAGAGATTAAACTATGTATTCTGTGTTCAATCATAGGCTTAAAGAAACAAATTTCAATAACTCTTAGACTGAGCTCCTTTTCTGCAGTAGATATGATTGACCTGACTTGTGTTCAAACAGGAAGATTAAATATTCATATGAATTTCCTCTCTGAAATAGACATCGATGAGCTGTCTACATGTACTTCAGCAAGAAAACTTGTGAAGCAATGATCAATATTGCAATTCTTTGCAATAAGATACAGATATATAGATTATAGATAGATAGATAGATAGATAGATAGATAGATAGATGATAGATAGATAGATAGATAGATAGATGATAGATAAATAGATAGATAGATAGATGATAGATAAATAGATAGATAGATAGATAGATAGATAGATAGGATTGTAAACACTCATGAAAGAGGAAAGCATGGTGTTGAAAATTATCTACATTTTACTTTGAAAGCTTGGTGGTCCCAATCCCAAAGAGCTTTTAGTTAGCATCCAGAAACAAATTGTCCTTCTTGGAGAAAGTGTAAGGATGTAAAATCAAAATGTCAAAACACCATTAGGATAGAGACTAGCTGAGTTTTCCTTATATGTGGCTATTAGTGTCAGATAAGACAACTGAAGTAGCAAGGGAAGGAATGATGCTGCAATACTTTCACAATTAAGTAGGGGGACTGATGTATGGTATGCATAGAAAGAGACATTTATGATGCATGTGTTTGCAGAGCATACTGCTTTGATAATGTTCATTCCTGTGCGTGTCACCCAGGTAGTGTTTTGTGCCACCTATATTTGGTATAGCATTGATTACATAGGAAATTTGTTTTTACATACTATGATTTCCTCAGCCCTTGTAATGATGTTCCCTTGGACACCTCTTGATTTTTGCATGTCACAGAGAAATGAGTTAATGAATTCCTGTTTGTTGTGTCTGTGGACTAATTGAACAGTAGTTGTGTCCCTGGCCAGAAAAAAAAGAAAAGAAAACACATAAAAATTGAAAGTAGCATGAAAACCAGAATGATAGATCTAAGACATTAAATAAATTCAAAGGAAATTCAGCAACAATTCATCAAAAAAATTCATCCAATCAGTAAATATGTGAGAATGCTAATGGCTCTTTGAGACTTTTGGTGTTACCTGAAACAGTCTGGTAATTACATATTTAACATAATATATAAGTGTTCAAGAACAACAACAACAAAAACTCTTTAGAGTCAAAAGAAACAAATAAACCAAAGAGTTGTAGGTGGCAGGAAATAGTCAAACTCTAGACTGAAATGAATAAATTATAAACAAATGGAACAATACAGAGAGTGAAGTAAAGTAAAAGCTGGTTCTTTGATAAAATCAACAAGATAAATAAACCATTAGCCAAACTAGCTAAAAGGTTGAGAGGTAATATACAATTCCACAAAATCAGAAATGAAAAGGGGACATAACAGCAGACACCGAGGAAATTAAAAAAAAATCATTACGTCTTATTTCAAAATCTATAATCCATAAAATTGGAAAACCTAAGTAACATGTGCAATTTTCTTGATAGATTCCATATACCAAGGTCAAGTCAAGATCAGGTAAACAAATTAAACATTCATATAACCCCTAATGATATAGAAGTAGTCATTAAAATTCTCCCAACCAAAGAAACCCCAGGGTCAGATGGTTTCAGCACATAATTCTACCAGACCTTCAAGGAACAACTAATACCAATGCTCCTTAAACTCTTACAAATATAAATAGAAGGAACATTGCCAAGCTCATTCTATGAGGCCACAGTTACTCTGATACCTACACCACACAAGAACTCAGTATAGAGAGAGGATTTCAGACCAATTCCCCTTAAGAATTTTGATACAAAAATACTCAATGAAATACTTACAAACAGAATCCAAGAACACATGAAAAGTTTCATCAAACATGATTGAGTGAGCTTCATCCCAGAGATGAAGGGATGGTTCAATATATGAAAATTCATCAATGTAATCCAAACTATATGTAAACAAACTGAAAGGAAAAAAAAAACACATGATCTTCTCATTAGATGATGAAAAAGTCTTTGACAACATCCAACACCCCTTCATGACAAATGTGTTGGAGCAATCAGGGATACAAGGCCCAAAAATAAATATAATAAACAAATAAGCATAGCTAATATCAAATAAACTGGAAAGAAATTGCACTAAAATCATGGACAAGACAAAGGCTGACCACTTTATCCCTATCTATTCAATACATTGCTTGAAATTCTAATTAGAGCAATAAGACAACTAACAGAGATCCAGGGATGCAAATTAGAAAGGAAGAAGCTAAAATATCCCTATTTGCAGATGATATGACAGTATATATAATTGATCCCCAAAATTCTGCTAGATAACTCCTCCAGTTGATAAACACCTTTACCAAAGTGGCTGGATACAAAATTAGTTAAAAAAATCACTAACCCCTCCCGTTACACAAATAATAAATGGGCTGACAAATAAATTAAGAAAACAGACACTTCACAATAGCCAATATATATATAGTAGGTTGGTGTAACTCTAACCAAGCAAGTGAAATACCTGTATGATAAAACTTCAACTCTGAAAAAGAGAAATTGAGGAAGATATCAGAAAATTGAAAGATCTCCCATGCTCATGGATCAGTAGGATTAACATAGTAAAAATGGCCATCTTACCAAAAGCAATCTACAGATTCAATGCAATTCCCACCCAAAATACCAACACAATTCTTTACTGACCTTGAAAGAACAATCTTCAACTTCATATGGAAAAATTAAAAAAAAAATCTGAATAGCTAATAGTATCCTCTACAAAAACAAAAATCTCTGGATGGATCACCATTCCTGACTTCAATCTGTAGTAGAGATTAATAGAAATAAAAACTGCATGGTACTTATATAGAAAAAGATTGGTTGATCAGTTGAATTGAAGACCTAGAAATAAAACAACACACCTACAGACACTTGTTTTTTTTTTTTTTTTTTTTTTTGACATAGAAGCTAAAACCATGCAGTGGGAGAAAAGAAAGCATCTACAAAAAAAGGGGGTATTAGTCAAGCTGGATGTCTGCATGTAGACAAATGCAAATAGATCCATATTTATCAACCTGCAAAAAACTAAAGTCCATGTGGAACAACATAAAGCCAGATACATTGAGTCTGTTAGAAGAGAATGTGTGGAATAGCCTTGAACTCTTTGGCACAGGAGATAACTTCCTGAAGAGAACAAGAATGGCTCAGCTCTAAGATCAATAATCATTAAATGGGGACTCATGAAACTGAGTAATTCCTGTAAGGCAAAGGACAATATCAAGAGAACTAAATGGCATCCCACATATTAGAAAAACATGTTCAACAACCCTATATCTGATAGAAGACTAATATCTAAAATATATAGAGAACTCAAACAAATAAACACCAATAAATCAAATAATCAATTTTTTAAAAAATAGGGTACACAACTAAACTGAGAAATCTCAACTGAAGAATCTCAACTGAAGAATCTAAAATGGGTGAAAAGCACTTAAAAAACTGCTCAGCATCCTTAGTCATCAGAGAAATGAAACTCAAAAAGACTCTGAGATTCTATCTTACACGCATCAGAATGGCTAAGATCAAAAACTCATGGGACAGCACATGCTGGTGAGGATGTGGAGAAAGAGGAGCATTTTTTCATTGGTGGTAGGAGTGCAAACTTGTACAACCACTTTGGAAATCAAACTAGTGTTTTCTAAGAAAACTGTGTATAGTCCTTGCTCAAGACCCAGCTATACCCATCCTGGGCATACACCCAAAATATTCCCTACCATATCATAAGGACACTTGCTCAACTATTCTCATAACACCTTTGTTCATAACAGCCAGAAACTGGAAAAAAACTAGATGTCCCTCAACTGAAGAATGGATTAGGAAAATGTGATGCCTTTACACAATGGAAGGCGTGACAGCTATTAAATTTAGGAAATAATGAATATTGCAAGCAAATGGATGGAACTAAAAATGATCATCCTGAATGAGGAACCCAAACCCAGAAAGATGCAGTTGATATGTTTTCACTCATAAGTGGATACTAGCCATATTGTACAGAATAATTATTCCACAATCCACAGACCAAGGAGGGCCTAAGGGAGGATACTTAGATTCCACTCCTAAGGAGCAATAGAGTAGACAGTGCAAGTGGATGAAGAGAGGGGGCTGGGTATTAGAGGAAGAGAGAAGGGAGGGAGGCAATCTTATGTGGGAGAGTGGGGGTGACAGATGAGAGGGGTGGAAGAAAGATAGGAAATCAAAAGGGGATCTTTGAGACAAACTGGAGACCAGTAACAGGGTACACCCTTGGGAGGATACAGGGGTGACTTATCTGTGATGCCTAACAGTGGAGGATATGGGCACTGAAGAGGTCCTCTTCTAGTTTGGTGGGACTTTTAAGGGAGTGTTGGATTTCTGATCCACCCACAAAAACTTGAACCCAAAAGTTATCCTATATACAAGAAGCTCAGGGATAAAATTATACCAGAACCTAAGGTAATGTCTTACCAATGACAGGCCCAATCTGAGACCTACCCCAAGGGAGATACTCAACCTCTATCACTACTAACTATACTCTACTATGCTCACAGACAGGAACACAGTATAACTGTCCTCTGAGAACCTCCACGCTGCAGAGGATCCAAACACAGTCTGAGGTTCACTACCAAATATAAGGATGAGCACAGGGTATCTGATGGAAGCATTTGTTTAAGAATAGAAAGACCTACAGGGGACAAGGACTTTGCAAGAAGACAAAGACAGACAACTAACTTAGGCATATGGGGTACCACAGAGACAGAGGCAGCAATCTAAGAGCATGCATGAACTGGACCTAGGGGCCCGACACATATTTAACTCATGTAACTCATGGGCAGCTTGGTTATCATGTGAGTTCCATACAAGTGGATCAGGGGCTGACTCTGACATGGACTCTGATGCCTGCTTTTTGACCACTTTCCTTGAATGGGGGTGTGGTGAATGGCCTTATTAGAAGAGGATGCACTCAGTTCTGATGTGACATGATGTGATGGGCAGGGATGATAAGGGGGTCCCTTTTTCTGAGCAGAAGGGGAGAGGGAATAAGAAGAGGGCAGGAAGGCAGGATCTGTAGGTAGGGAGGGAAGAAGAGAGATGTAAAAGTTATGAATAAACTTAATAAGCTTTTTTAAATTGTTGAGGCTATTCGTAAATATAACATACTTTTCACTTTGTAAACATTTTCCCCTTTTCTGTTATTTGTCAATGTCATTTATTTCCCTTGGCTATAATTAGAAATTATTAATACTTAAATAAAAATGCAATGTAAGCCTTGAAAAAAGCCTTAAACAAAATCCAACAACCTTCATGATAAAAGACTTGGAGAGGATAGGGATACAAGGCACATACCTAAACACAATATAGGCAATATATAGTAAGTCAATAGCCAACATAAAATTACATGGAAAGAATCTAAAGGCAATTACACTAAAATAAGGGACAAGACAAGGCTAACCAGTCTTTCCATATCTATTCTATATAGTACTTGATATTCTAGCTAGAACAATAAGCTAGGATATAAAAATTGGAAAGGAAGAAATCAAAGCACCACTATTGGCAGGTGACATGGTAATATACTTAAATGACATTGAAATTTTTCCTAGAGAGCTCCTAGAGCTGACAGACACCTTCAGCAATGTTCCTGGAAACTTACTTAACTCAAAAAAAATCAGTAGCCCTCCTTTATACAAATGGACTGACAAAGAAATTATGGAAACAACACCTTTCACAGCAGCCACAAAAATATTTTGGTGTAACTCTAATCACACAAAGTTAAAAACCTGTATGGCATGAACATCAAGTCTCTGAAGAAAGAAATTGCAGAGGACAGAAGATAGTAAGATCTCCCATGTTCACCTAGCTTGTGTGACAACTGCAATATGAACACAGTAAGTGTCCCCCTCTGGGCCTTCCTGAGCAGGGAAGACATTGAAGTCTGGCCGAAACAGAACAGAAGACCTAGTTCCTGATTTAGTAGCATTTGAGCTTATTGACCAATGTCTCCTAAGTTGTTATTACAACAGAGGCTTCAGAGAGATGAGAAGTATTAACTAGGCAGTAGATTTTGTCTCCTCTGTCTGAATAGTGCAATATTCTCTCCCCCCCACTCTCTCTCTCTCTCTCTCTCTGTGTGTGTGTGTATGTGTCTGTCTGTCTGTCTGTCTCTCCCTCTCTCATGTTATCTGGCTTCAACTTTGTATTTTGTTTTGTTTTTTGTTTGAGAAAGGCTTTCACTATTTAGCCCTGGCTGGCCTGTAACCTCCCACCATGGAGATGAGTGATCTTGAACTCATATCTACCTGCCTCTGCCTCCTAAGTGCTAGGATTAAAGATGATGTGCACCACCACACATGACAACGTCGTATGTTCTTCCAAGACACCTGATTCATCTGACCAGTTGGTAAAATAAAACTTTGCTATGGTTGCTAGTGTTGGCAGCAACAAGAAAAAAAAAGATCTCCCATGTTCATGGATAGCAGAGATTAGTATAGTAAACATGGCCATCTTACAAAGAACAATCTACATATTCAAAGAAATTCCCACCCCAATCTCAACACATTTTTTACAGACCTTGAAAGAGCAATGCATTAACTTTGTGTGGAAGAACGAAAATCCCAGGATAGCTAAAACAACCTGTCCAATAGAACAACTTCTGGAGGTATCACAATCCCTGATTTCAAGCTGTACTACAGAGAAATAATAATAAAACTTGCATACTATTGGCATAGAAATACACAGATTGATCAGTGGAATCAAATCAAGGACCCAGAAATAAGACCACATGCCTATGGATACTTGGTTTTTGACCAAGAAGCCAAAGTCATAAAATGTAAAAAAAGAAAGTATCTTCAATAAATGATGCAGGCCTAACTGGATATCTGTATTCAGAACAATGCAACTAGATACATATTTATCACCCTGTACAAAACTCAAGCCCAAGTGGATCAAAGACTTTACTATGAAACAATATACTAAATCTAATTGAAGAGAACGTGGAAGGTATCTTTGAACATGTTGTTACAGGAGACAATGCCCTGAACATTATACCAACAGCTTAAGCACTAAGATCAACAATTAATAAATGGGACCTCATGAAACTGAAAACTTCTGTAAGGCAAAGGACATCATTAATAGAACAAAATGGCAGTCTTCAGTAAGGAAGAAATCTTCACCAACCCATATCTGACAGAGGACTATTATCTAAAATGTATAAGGAACACAAAAGAGTAGATACCAACAAACCAAGTAACCCGATTAAAAATATTATGCAGAACTAAATATATAATTCTCTACAGAAGAATCTCTAATGGCCAAGAAATATCTATAGCAATGTTCAAAGTCTTTAGTGATCAGTGAAATGCAAATCAAAATGATTCTGAGAAACCATCTTACAGCCATCAGAACGACTAAGATAAAAAAAAAAAACTCAAGTGATAGTACATGCTGGTGAGGATGTGGAATAAAGAGAATATTTCCCCATTGCTTGTGAGAGTGTAATCTTGTACAAGCAACTCAGAAAACAATTTGGGAGTTTCTTAGTAAATTGAGAATATACTACTCCCTCAACTGAAGAGTGAATAGGAAGGGGAATGGGGAAATATCACATGTTGGGAGAATGAAGGAAAAAAGACCAGGGAAGAACATGGAAATCATGGTGGTGGAGGTGGATTCTTAGGACATGCCAGAAATTTCTGAGGGTGAGTCTCCGAAGAGTCTATTGAGGTAACATTAGCTGAGACTCCATCAGTGGGGGCTATGCAGATTTTAGTGGCTACCTCCTGTAGTCAGGCAGGACTCCCAGTGTGTAGATAAGGATACTAATCCACCCAGAAAATTTTTGACCCATATTTTGTCCCACCTACAAGAAATGCATGTACAAAGATGGAGCAGAGACTGAGAGAATGTTCCACCAGTGACTGATCTAACTTGAGACCCATTCCATGGGTGAGAACCAATCCCTGTAACTATTAATGAAACTCTGATATGTTTATAGGCAGAAGCTTAGCATAAGTGTCTTCTGAAAGGCTTCACCTATCAGCAGATCAAAACAGATGTGAGATCCACAGCCAATGATTAGATGGAGCTTGAAAATTTTGTAGAAGAGTGAAGAAAATATGACCCAGAAATGACAATAACTCCACAACAAGACCAACAGAGACAATTAACCTGGGTCCTCACGGGACTCAAAGAGACTGAACCACCAACTAAAGAGCATATATGGGCTAGAAGTAGGCTTGACACACATACGTAGTAGATGTGCAGCTTGGTCTTCATGTAGGTAAACCAAAAACTGCAGCAGGAGCTATCCATGACTCTGATGCCTGAACATGGACCCTGTTCCTCTAACTGTACCATCTTGCCAGGCATCTGTGAGACAGGATGAGCCTAGTCCTCCAGCAACTTTATGTGCCAGGGCAGGTTGGTACCTGTGGGGGACCTCATCCTTCTCAGAGAAGAAGGGGAGGGGTCATGGGAAAAGGATATGTGAGGGAGGGACAGGGAGGAAAGGAGAGATGTGCTGTGATCAGGATGTAAAATGAAATTAAAAATAAAATGAGTAAGAAAAATCCCAACACACATTTTAAAGACATTGAAAAGACAATACTTTATTTGAAAAAAAAACAGTATAGTTAAAGCAATTCTGCACAGAAAAAGAACATCTGAATGTATCATCATCCCCAATTTCAAGGAATACTACAGAGTTGTGGTTCTGAAAACTGCATCATATTTGTTTTAAAAGAGGCAGGTTGATCAACAGAATTGAATGAAAACCCAGTCATAAATCTACACTGCTATGAACCCCTCATGTTTTTATAAAGAGGCAGAAATACCCAATGGAAACAAATAAACCATAGTCAACAAAGGTTGCTGGTCTAACTGCATATTAGACAAATAGGACCATATTTATCACTCTGCACAAAACTTAAGTTTCAATAGATCATAAACCTCAACAAAAAAGCAGATACACTGAACGTGATAGAATAAAAAGTCATAAACAGTCTTGAGCACATAACATTGGAAGGATGAAGTGAGAGAGTACTGGGGGAGACAACTGAAATATGGGGGCACATGGGGGCAATGTAGAAACATAGTGCAGTGGAAACTTCCTGGAATATATGAAAGTGACCTAAGTAAAGTCTCTTTGTAATGTAGGAAATAAGCCTTATCTTCTATGACCATACAAGACTCCTAGCAGTGATACTGGGATATCACTCCAGCAAGAACACCATAGATTTACAATCTGTCCTGCCTTCAACATGTGCTGCAATAATGGTGGGGAAGAACTTCTGGGAGTCAAAGAGTGACTGGTCTAACCTGTGGTCTACTCCAAGAGAGTAATCTCAAGCCTGGTACTGCCTGGACTGCTTGCAATCAGGGGCAATATACAAGAGTAAGAACCAATCAGGGCTGTCAAGAAAAAAATAAAAACAAACAAACAAACAACAAAACTCAATGAAAAGCTTCCTAATGATATTCTGTTATACTCATAGATTAGTATCTACCCAAATTGTCATAAGAATGGCTTCATCCAGTAACTGAAGGGAACAAACGGGTTCCCAGATACTGAAATGGCACATGGACCTCGTACTGGTGTGAGCTAGGGCTTCAACATATAACTTATTGTTGTGTAGCTTGGTGTTCTTGTCGGACTCTCAACAACATGAGTAGGTGATGTTTCTGACTCTTTTGCCCATGCTTGACATCCTTTTGATCCCACTGGGTTATCTCATCCAGCCTTCATATGAGGGTTTGTGCCTAGTTTTTTTTTTTAATATATAACTTGTTACATCACATTTGGTGTGTATCCCTGCAAGGCCTGGGAAACAGAGGGGGAGTGGATCTAGGGTAGAGGGGAGGTGGTGGAGTGACTGAAAGGATTGGGGGGAGAGAAAAATCTAGTTAGGATGAAATGTGTGAGATAAGAATTAAGTAAGTAAGTACATAAATAAATAAATTTTAAAGAGGAAATTTTTGCATCTATTTTTAATAAGGGATAAAAGACAGAGATGGTCATCTTTGAATCTTTGTTATGACAATTCTCAAAAACTTACAACACTGGCAATTACTTATTCAAGATCAAATTGTTCAAATTCCAGTATGGACAGGGAAAAGCTGCTGATATTTGATGATTTTTCCCAAGGATGTCAGCCACCATTCTTTGGTAATGTGGCCGCTGTGAGTTACTATTTTTCCACTAGGTGGCACTACACTACTGCACATGGCAATTTCCAATAGGACTGAGTGGCTCCAACAGCTCAGGATGTAAGACCAACAAACAATAAATGGGACCTAATGAAACTGAAAAGCTTCTGTAAGGCAAAAGACACTGTCATTCAAACAAAATGGCAACCTACAGATTGGGAAAAAACTTCACCAACCCACATCTGACAGAGTCCCTAATATCCAAAATTTAAAAAGAACTAAAGAAATTAAGCCAAGAAACCAAATAATCCAATAAAAAATGGGGAGCAGAGCTAAACAGAATTAACGAAGGAGGAATTAGGGAATGGCTGAGAGACACTCGAAGAAATGGTCAGAATCCTTAATCATCAGAGAAATGCAACTTGAGACGACTCTGAGATTCCATCTCAAACCTGTCAGAATGGCTATGATCAAAAGCTCAAATGACAGCACATCCTGGCAAGGGTGTAGAGTAGGGGAACTCTCCTCCATTGCTGGTGGGAGTGCAGGCCTGTGCAACCACTATGGAGGTCACTCTGGCGGTATCTTAGAATACTTGGAATAGCTCTGCCTCAGGACCCAGCCAAACCACTTCCAGGTATACATCCAAATGATTCCTCAGTAAATCACAAGGAAGTTTCATCATCTATGTTCATAGCAACCTTATTTGTAATAGTTAGAAAGTGGAAACAACCCAGAAGACTCTCAACCAAGAAATGGATTAAAAAACTGTGATACATCTACACAATGGAATACTACTCAGCTATCAGAAACAATGAAATCATGCAATTTGCATCCAAATGGTTGGAACTAGAGAAGCTCATCCTGAGTGAGCTTACCCAGATTCAGAAGGATGCACATGACATCTATTCACTTATAATCAGATTTTAGGCATACAATACAGAATAACTATACTACAACCAATGCACCAAAGGGAACATGAGCATAGACTTTGTTTCCTGTCAATGAGACACTTTGCCCTAGTGGTGCTGCCGTATAGGCCCCCAGTGTATGAGAAGGCTCTTGGTCCTCATATGACTGCTGAACAGGGGCAGGGAACTGTTATGTAGGGACACTACACCCCAGAAGAGTGGGATGGAGAGGATGGGGGGTAGAGGGTGGGAGTGCAGGACAGGGAAGTTTGGAAAGCAGACACTGTGATGGCAATGTAACCTGAATTAATAAATAAATATTTTAAAATATGAATAAACAATGAAAAAGGATAAGCTTTTTTATTTCCATCCATTTGGCTGCAAATTGCATGATTTCGTTGTTTCTGATAGCTGAGTAGTATTCCATTGTGTAGATGTACCACAGTTTTTTTTCCATTAATCATTTGAGGGACATCTCAGTTGTATCCAGTTTCTAGTTATTAGAAAGAAGGCTGTCATGAACATAGTTGAGGTAATGTCCTTGTGGTTAGGTGAGGAATCATTTGGATGTATATCCAGAGGTGGTATGAATGGGTCCTGAAGTAGAGCTATTCCAAGTTTTCTAAGATATCACCAGACTGATTTCTATAGAGTTTTTACAAGTTTTCACTCCCACCAGAAATGGAGAAGTGTTCCCATTTCTTCACAATCTTGCCAGCATGTGGTGTCATTACAAATTTTTATCTTAGCCATTCTAACAGGTGTGAGATGGAATCTGAGTAACCTTGAGTTGTATTTCTCTGATGATTAAGGATATTGAGCATTTCTTCAAGTGTCACTCAACCATCAGAGATTCCTCTACTGTAAATACTCAGTTTAGCTCTGTTCCCAATTTTTTTGATTGGATTAATCCTCAGTGAACTAACCCAGACTCAGAAAGAAGCACATAGATAGCATCTATTCACTTGTTATCACATGTTAGCTATATAGTACAGGATCACTATTTCACAACCAACACACCAAAAGTAACAGGAACATAGACTTTGTTGATGAGACACTTTGCCCTAGTGGTGCTGCCATGTAGTCCCCCAGTATATGAGGAGGCTCTTGCCCTTCAGTTGACTGCTGAACTGGGGTGGTAGACTGAAGTGTAGGGCACCCCACTCTGGAGGAGTAGGATGTGAGTGTGGGAGGATGGAAGGATGGGACTGGGAGGGGTATGGGGGGGGCACTGTGATGGAGATGTGACTTGAAGTAGAGAATAAACATAAAAAATATTTAACATGAAAAAGAAAGGATTTTCTAAAAAAATGAAAATGGAGTCTCTAATGGCCAAGAGACACTTGAAGAAATGCTCAACACCCTTAATCATCAGAGAAATGCAACTCAAGATGACCCTGAACTTCCATCTCACACCTGTCAAAATTGCTAAGATCAAAAGTTAAATGACAGCACATGCTGGCAAGGCTCTGGAGATAGGGGAGCAGTACTCCATTGCTGGAGGGATTGCAAACTTGTTCAACCACTATGGAAATCAATGTGCTGATATCTTATAAAACTTGGATTAATTCTACCTCAAGCCTCAGCCATACCACTTCTGGATATATATCCAAAAGATTCCTCACCTAACCACAAGGACACATCCTCATCTCTGTTCATAGCAGCATTATTTGTAATAGCTAGAAACTGGAAACAGCCCAGATGTCCATCAACCAAAGAATGGTTAAAAAAACTGTTTTACATTTACACAATGGAATAATACTCAGCCATCAGAAACAAGGAAATCATGCAATTTGCAGCCAAATGGATGGAACAAGAAAAGCTCATCCTGAGTGAGCTAACCCAGACTCAGAAAGATACACATGAAAGATAAACTTATTATTGGATTTTAGTCATGTTATACAGGATAACTGTCTTACAACCAACCCACAAAACGGAACAAGAACATAGACATTGTTACCGGTTAGTGGGACAATTTTCCCTAATAGAGTTGCCATATTGGGTCCCAGTGCAAGAGGAAGCTCTTAACACTCATATGACTGTTGAGCTGAGGGGAGGGGGCTGATATGTAGGGGCAATCTATTCCTGAGGAGTAGGATTGGTGGGAGAGGAGGGCAAGGGTGGGACCAGGAGGGGTGGAGAGAGGTGACTGGGATGGAGATGTAACTTGAAGTAATAAACAAACAAACAAAAGAATGAAAAAGGAAATGTAGGTGAAAGGGAGTTGTACTGTGGTAGCCTAAGGAGTATACAGTGGGACACTCTGCAATTGAAATGATGAAGTGAAATAATAAAGATAGATTTTTTACAAAAATAAAATCTCCAGTAATAAATCAAATATAATTTAAATTATTTCTTTGTTAAAAAACGTAATTATATTACTCTACGTACTTATACTTCTACATAATATATACTTGTACCTCCATATGCTATGTAATTCTATATACCTATAAATTTGTAAGGATCTATCATCAAAACAGAATCATCAATATTGTGCATAGAATAATTTACAAAGAACACTGTAATACATACATGCACACATGAAAAACAAAACAAACAAAACAAAATGTGCATTTTGAAGTCATCATATTAAAACATAAGCGACACCTCATATGATATGAACTGGATGTGCCTGCACATTATTCTTCTCTGAAGTATAAGACACATTTCTCCAAAATAAGAGTGTTTGAATGGAGCCTACCAAGCATTTTATTAGAGATATATGAACTTCAAAACAAAAATAATTCTTAATTTAAAAATACTGTTATGTGTCTTTTTGTCTCCTCCATCAACATTTTCATTTGACACATTTTTCCCAGCCTATAATACTCATTCTTCTAATGTTTCCCAAGACAGTGTAGTTTGGAATAACCTGGGAACTCCTTAGTCCACATGGAGTGCTACTGATGATGGAGGAAACCAAACGTATTGCAACAGAATAAACTAGTTGTAGTGAAGTGGTATTTGGAGGACTTGAGAAAGTCTCACATCATATTGAGGGTCCTAATTATCACAGAAGAAAGGGAGACAGAAAAAGAGATACTGCCTCCCTCACTTTCCCAATATTAATACTTTGTTTTTATCATTATTTCAGTAGATGTTATTCATGCTGTTTTGAGATATCCGTGCCCAATTCCATTCCTCTGAGTAGATCTCTGGATATTCTTTATGTCACATTACCTCAATGGATCTCTGGGTATTCTTTATGTCATCTTAGCTCTTTTATTTCAGATTGTATTTAAATTGATTTTATTGTGAATTAAATCATAATTACAGAATTTCTCTCCCTCCTCTTTCATCTAAGTTTTTTTGGTCCTAATATTTTTCAAATTCATAGCCTCATTATCTTTTTAAATGTTTATTTATTACTTCAAGTTACATCTCTAACACAGTACCCTCTTTCCACCACCGTCCCACCCTCTACCCCCTCTCTCACCCATCCTACTCCTTCAGAGATGGGGGCCCCTACATATCAGTCCCCTCTCAGTTCAGCAGTCATATGAGTAGCCTCGTATCTTTAATAAGTATTGGTATAAACCAATGAACAAAAAATACAGTTGGATGAATATGTACAATGTTTGTAGGTAACTATAATTTTAGTGCTGATTCTTGATTTTGAATAATTATTTTTCTCCCTTTCTCTCCCTCTCCTTCATGTTGAGTCATGCTTATTCAACCGTATTGCTGTGATTTCAGTTTGTCTGCTTCCCTTTTATACTTAGAGAACACAATCTCCCAGAAGATGTTCTGGTCCTCTGCCTCTTACATTTTTTGTTTTTGTATTAATTCATTTTACATTCTCATCGATGTCCCTTCATTTCTCTCCTCCAAGTCCCATCCTCCCATGCTCTATCCCCTTTACCTCTCTCCCGTTCTCCTCAGAAAAGGGGAACCAACCTACCTAGTACCAATCCACTCCAGATGAAGCCTAAGAGCCACTTCTAAGATTGAGTTCAAACATTGCAACTCCTCTAGGTGGAAGTGATCTGAAAACTGTAATCAGAGTATGTGTCAAAAGGCAGTGACCCTATCCACTTTTCATGATATTCATGTGAAGACCAATTTGCCAGTCAGCTGCATATGTGTGGTGGGCCCAGTTCCAGTCAACCTAATGTTTGACTATAGATTTCAGCATCTGTTTGATCTGGTGGTGGGTGGAGCCTCTCATTGAACCTTTATACTAGGCTCCTGTCTGCAGGCATATCAGAGTATCATTAGTAGTGTCAGGGGTTGGTTCTCTCTCATGGAGTAAGTCTCAAGTCATGCCAATTTTGGTTGGACCTTTCCACCATCACTGTTCCATAATTATCCCTGTACATCTTATAGACTAGGTAAACTATGGGTTGAAGGTTTTGTGGGGGAGGGGGGGTTGGTGTCCCTCTCCTTTCACTGGGATTCCTGTCAGGCTTTGAAGTGGCTACTTCCATCTCCCTATCCCTCACTGCTAGTGGGCTGATCTAGAGTCACCCTCTTGTCCCCCCTGGAGCCATACCCTGTCAAAGGTCTCCAGCTTATTTCAAAGAAGTTTCCCTTCCTTCTCTCAGCCCTCTTATATCTCATTCTCACTCTCCCCAACCCTAATTTCCCTTTTTCATTCCCTTTCCCATAACCCCTCCTGCTCAGTTCCCTCTCTTACTCTGCTTGCAGTGTCTATTCTATTTCCCTTCTGATTGAAATTTAAGCACTTTCCTTTGGGTCCCCTTTGTTACTTACCTTCATTGGGTCTGTGAGTTGTAGTATGGTTGGCCTGTACTGTATGGTTAAAATCTACATTTATGTGAGTACATACCATGTGTGTCTGTCTTGGTCTGTGTTACCTACTCAGGTTGATCTTTTTGAGTTCCATCCATTTGTCTGAACATTGCAAGATTTCCTTATTTTTATTTGCTGAATAGTATTCCATTATATAAATATCTCAGTTTTTTTCTCCATTCCTCAGTTGAGGATCAAATGGGTTATTTCCAGTTTCTGACTATTAAGAATAAAACTGCTATGAACATAGTGGAACAAGTGTCCTTGTGATATAGTAGGGCATCTTTTGGGTATATGCACAGGAGTAGTATAACTGGATCTTGCTGTAGTACTATTCCTATCTTTATGTGAATGGGTCAGTTTGATTTCCAAAGTGTCCAAGGTTACACTCCCATGAGCAGAGGATGAGTGATTCCCTTTCTCCCCATCCTCACCTGCATGTGCTGTCATTTCTAATTTTTATGTTGGTAATTCTGATTTATACAAGATGAAATCTCAGAGTCATTTTGATTTGCATTTCCCTGATGATTGAAGGATTTTGAACATTTCTGTAAGCGGTTCGTGACTATTAGAGACTCCTTTGTTTTGATTTCTAGGTTTATTCTGTGCCTCATTTTTAATTGGGTTATTTGGTTTATTGGTATTTAATCCTTGAGTTCTTTATATATTTTGGGTACTAGCCCACTTTCTGATGCAGAGTTGGTAAAGATTTCTTCCCAATCTGTAGGCTTCTGTTTTGTTCTATTGACATGTCCTTTGCCTTATAGAAGATTTCCAGTTTCATTAGGTCCCATTTATTAATTGTTTATCTTAGTACCTTAGCTGTTTGTGTTCTGTTCAGAAAATTGTCTCCTATACCAGTGAATTCAAGTCTATTGCCCACTTTCTTTTCTATTAGACTTAATATATCCAGTTTCATATTAAGGTCTTTGATCTACTTGGATTTGAGTTTTTGTGCAGGGTGATAAATACGGGTCTATTTGCATTATTGTATAGGTAGACATATAGTTAGAGCAGCACCATTTGTTGTAGATGTTTTCATTGTTCCATATTATGGTTTTGGCCTCAATGTCAAAAATCAAATGACCATAAGTGTGTGGGTTTATTTCTGAGTCATTGATTTGATTCCATTGGTCAACATGTCTGCTTCTATGCCAGCATCCTCACATTTTTTATAATGTTATTTGAAACATAGACATAGTAGTTTTCTTGTAGATCCATAAATTCAAAAGTTTCACCCCATGGTGAATTTTATATATATTTTATATATTATTCTATTATATATATAATTTATATAATATAAAAATATATAATTTTTATATTTTATATATTTAATAAATTTATATATTATTCTATAATAATGTCCAAGAGTAAACTACATGAAATATACTTGATTATGGATGATATAATAGTGACAACCTATTTCCTGTAATATGAAATACTAGGGGTGATCAAAACCCCCTTTTCAATAAAGACAGTTCCAATATCTCCTCTATGCCATTTCAGGCAGTGCAGGATTGAACCTAAGTTCTTCCTCAATAATACTAACCCCAGATTTTTCCATAAATTGGGTCCCCACTGGGGTATTTGGCCCTCTGCATCCCGGTTATATAGGGCTTATTCTAGGGAGAAGTTCAATCTCACTACTAAGAATTCAAGTTAATGCAGGAACAATTGATTCAGATTTTTATAGAAGAAATTAGGGTTATGCTTTAGTCTTCCCCTAAATCCATATAAAAACATTAAGGACAGTGTGTTGCATATTTGCTCTTGATTTCCTAACTTTCATTAGGAAAAGCAACTTACTTAGGAAAAATATTAATCAAGGGATTGGTTCTAGTGATATATAATTCTGGACACAGGAAGTTAAAATTCATATCCCAAAAAACAATAACGGTTCTGAGGAAAGCTATAAGAGTCTTACAGACACAGAAGCTGTTTTTTCCCTATATTGTGGAAAATATTGGCCCTCCTCTTGGCAGATTCATTACCCCCATCAAGTTTCATTGCCTTAGGACAAGCTATCAATAAGACAAAAAGTGCTCGGATTTTAATGTGGTCAGCTGAAGAGTCTTATGGTTCCTTTTATCCTATATGATTGAAATTTTATCTTTCTTACAATGAGAAAGAGATATATTGGGACAGATGAAGGTTCCTCTCCTGAGTCCAAATAATATCACTGATGCTCCAAACATAAAATAAAATTTGTTCCCAAAGAGGATCTAGAAAAAAATCAAGGTATTATAGAACCCACACAACCTTAAAAAAATAAAAATATACAGGAGTTAGAGTTTGATAAAATATTTTTCCTATGGACCATTGTTAAAATGACTGATGACCCTATTAGGTAGAAATATAAGAATCCTATATGGGTGGAACAAAGTCCCCTGACAACAGAAAAGATACAAGCAGCCATATATCTGACTAATGAATAATTGTAACTGGAACATATAGAATCTTCCAATACTTGCTGGAGTACTCTGATATTTGTTATTAAAAAGAAATGAGGAAAGTGCAGATTCCTACAAGACTTGTTAAAAAAACTAATGAGACTATAAAATATATGTGAGCTCTTCAATCTGGGTTGTCCTCTCTTTCTGCTGTTCTTTGGGATGATAATATCATCTCATAGATTTACAGGATTACTATTTACCATTATTTTGAGTCCTCCAGACTGTATAATATTTTCCTTTAGTCTTCCTTCTACAAATTTAAGAAAGCCATATTATAACTACCAATGGAAGTCCTCCTTCAATGTATGAAAAATAATCCTACCTTTTGTCAAAAATTTGTATATATAGCTTTGTAAATAATTACAGATAAACATTCACAAGTTTATTTGGTTCCTTATGTGGATGATATCCACATTCCCCACAAGGAGAGAGCCTACCTGCAAGAAGTAGTAAAACAACTTATCCCTCAGCTATGTACCTATGGGCTTCAGGAGGCTACAGTAAAAAACACAGCTACAACCTTCATTTAATTATTTCAGTCGTGTTTTACACACACAGACAATGAGCTCACAGCATTACATGATTTTTCAGAAACTCTTAGGACATATAAATTGGATTAAGACATTCTTAAATATCACTACTGCTAAATTTAAGCTACTTCTTGACATGTTAAGAATAGATTCTGATTGTTGCTCTCTGTTTCATATTCAGAGAAATGAGGCAAATTTCATTCTGTTGGTTGGTTACCCTCTAACTTAGTTTTAACCCATGTCAAAAGTTTTCAGAAAATAATGATTGAATTGGAACAACAAAGACTGATAAACTGGTGCTACACTGGAGTGCTGTACCCTTGGTTATGAGTCCAGCACAACCACCACATTTTTTTTCTGACTGGTATTAAATGTATGAGAGTACTATGTTCTCTATGTCTTGGTCATAGATTTTTGGCTTATAAGTTATTAGGTATGGTTAAAATATATAACAAAAATTTAGCTTAAAATTCATAACTCAGTTTGGAGCTGCTTTGGAGAGTAAAACATGACATGAACCAACAAAGAACACAGCTCTACAAAGATACTTTTAAATTGGGATAAATTTTTTTATATAATTCCTATCTTGTCTTAAAAACCAGTTTTATGAAAGATAGGTTTTAAAACAATACTTGTTTAATGAGACACTGAAGCTATATCTCCCTGCATTCATATATAAGAAAATATCTTGCTGAAAGTCAAACTTTGTAACATCAAAATAATCCATTTGGTACTGATTCTAGAGACAGTAAATTGTTTACACTGTTAAAACTTGGTCTTTTCTTATAAAAAGTATGGTTTGGCTCCCTGTCTTCACTCTTTTAAAAAACTTTCATTTTAATATTGCAAAAACACACAATTTTTTTAAAGAATGTTTTGGAGCTTTTCAGAAAATTAAAAATTGGATACTATAAAAATTGCTTCTAAAATGTTGAAGTTTATAAAGCTATAGGACTTTTTCAAGTTCATTGGATATTTTACTATATTCTCTTTATTAATATATAATCTTGATGAATATGTAAATAAAAGACTAAAGTTGGGTCTACAATTAAACACCAGAGACTGAAGAATTTCTATGTTATGATTCAATAAGACAATGACCTGAAGCAGTCCAACAAAAACATGCAGTTTTTCTATCTATTGTAAGTCAGAGGTGTTCTAACAATTAAATACTCTGATGTGCTTTTCGCTGCATGTTGGGGGTATGCTTGTATTTTTCCACAGGTTGCTGACTCACCAGTTTGGGTACCTGTCTGCCTGATTCAACCTCATGAAGGGCTTTCACCTATGGCTATCTGAACAACTGAGTCAACAACCGAATCCATCTTCATTCCCACAATATGAAGAAATAATTGAGTGAATGAGTCATCAACAGATATTAAACCTCATGGCTCAGAAGCCATAGTCTCAGAACTTCAACACCTTCACTAAGAAGGAGCATATCAGAAAAATACCAGTTTTGGATTCTTCAAGTTTTATTGAGTTAAGAGGGTCCAACACAAAACATCCTATAACATTAGGAATACAAGCTTGTGTCTCAGTTCCCTGTTCTATTCTGATAGAAAAAAAAGAAGCAAACAATAATAATTCTTTAACTGTCTTTAAATATAGTTCCTTTTTTTTTTTACTGTAAATTGTTCCTCTTGTTGGTTACTAATAGTATTAATTTCTCTTGGGAAGAAAGAACTTTTGTTTAGGTAAATCAACTTATGTTTCCTGTCAACATGAGCCAGCCTTGTTTTGATGACCCAGGCATTTATGCACTGGATACATTACCAGTGCTCTTACTAGACCCATTTGTCGCTGCCATTATATTAGCAATCAATGCATTAACTGAAATTTTGAAGTCAGCATTAGTTTAACAGGTTAATACATCATCATGTCAGTCAGCTTTCAAATAATATGTCCCTAGCACATATCACAAAATAGCAAAAAGATAAAAGTCTAGAGTATTGGGTAAATGCTTTGGAAGATGTAGTTTTATTTATGGTAATCAAATTCAAAACATTAAAGTTGGATCAATTGCTTTTTGTTATTCACAATTTAAATGAATTTGTGTTATTCCACTTCCATACAGTGGTTCTAAGGTGACATGGACACAGGTTAGGTTCCAACTCCATGGCCTATGTATCAATTCAGAGTTACCTATAAACAAGTAGTCTTTACATCAACAAATTGCAGTCACTAGTTGAACTCAATTGGAGTATACCTCAGCTTCCAATGTTATGATTCTTATGATCTGGCACTTCTTTTGTCTCAAGACAGAGCTCTTGGTCTATTATCATTAACTAGGGAACAATGCCGGGAGTTGTTCTTATTTTGATTCTTGTCCTTCCAGTCACCATCCACAGACTGAGAGATGCTGATGCCCTATGTGCTACACAATGAGGTCTACATACTCTTAAGTTAATGGAAAAAGGGGGAGATGGCACAGCCATATCTAAAGAGAACAGTGAAAATCATAAAGCCTGCACAGATGCTTGACAAATGTCTAGCAAAACTGAGCCTTATGATGGAATCTTCATAGTGACATCCTCCCCTTTTGGCTTGATCTCAACATGTTGCATTCTTGGGGTGTTTCTAATAATGTACAACCTTGGTGATTCAGCCTAACAGACTGTCCTATTCACTATTTTTCTAAAAAAATGTGCATGCAAATAAATTTCAAAAGGTATAACCTAAAATGATTGGTCACACAGAGACCGGACAACAAAAGTTATAATAAGCTTTCCTGGCAATTGGACAATATCTCATTTTTTTCATAGCATGACCAAAAACTGTTTACACCTCCGTTCCCAAGAGTCAGCACGGAAGTTTCTTGTTATGTCATGTATCATGTGTTGTGATTTTCTGTGTCCTCTAGGATGGTTGGCTATAAGTTGTTATTGAGAAAAATAAAATAAGTGTTGGATTGGTAATGATCAGGGAAAAAATAAAATAAGGATTGGATTTAGGGATCTCTTTCTTTCTGTCTTTTTCTATTATTTATTTCTTTCTCTAATATTAAAAATATTAATACTTATTTAGGTTTATTTTGTTTATAATTATTGATATTGATAAAAATTTAAGGTTATTTAGTTTATATTAACATAAGTTTAATGTTACTTTGTTTAAATATTCCTTTAATATATTTTGATTGTCAAAAGATTTATATACTATTTATATGATTTTCATAGAAATTTAAGGTTATTCTGTTTAATTATGTTTAATGTATATTGATAAAAATGTTAGGTTATTTTGTTTATATTTTGTACATAAACAATTCATTTACACTGTATATGTAATTATTTTTTAATGTTTCTTTATTACTTCAAGTTACATCTCCATCACAGTGCCCTCTTTGCACCCCTCCCAGTCCCACCATCCCACCCTCTCACCCATTCCTCCTAACCTACTCCTCCTGAATGTGGTATACATACATATCAGTCCCCCACTCCAGTTCAGCAGTCATATGAGGACTAAGAGCTTTCTCATATACTGGGAGCCTACATGGAAGCACCACTAGGGATAAGTGTCTTTTTCAAGTAACAAAGTCTATATTCCTGTTACTTTTGGTATGTTCATTGTAGAATAGTTATCCTGTACTATATGACTAAAATCCAATAATAACTGAATTGATGCCATGTGCATCTTTATGAGTCTGGATTACATCACTCAGGAAGAGCTTTTCTAGTTCCATTCATTTGACTACAAATTGCATGATTTTGTTATTTCTGATAGCTGAGTAGTATCCCATTATGTAGATGTAACACAGTTTTTATCCATTCCTCAGTTGAGGGACATCTGGGTTGGTTCCAGTTTCCAGTTATTACAAATAAGGCTGCTATAAACATAGACGAGGAAATCTCTTTGTGGTTTGGTGAGGGATTGGTTGGATGAATACCCAGAAGTGGTATGGCTAGGTTTTGCGGATTTAAGTTTTTTCCAAGGTGATAATATGAGTCTAATTTCATTCTTTTACATGAGGACATGCAGTTAGACCAGCACCATTTGTTGAACATGATGTCCTTTTTCCATTGCATGGTTTTGACTTCCTTGTCAACAATTGAGTGACAGACCATAGGTGTGTGGGTTCATTTTTTTGGTCTTCAATTTGGTAATCAATTCCCTTGATCAACTGGTCTGTTTCTGTACCAGTACCATGCTGTTTTTGTTACTATTTCTCTGTAGTATAGCTTGAAATATGGATGGTGATATCTCCAGATTTTTTTTAATTGTACATGAATATTTAGATGTTCTGGGTTTTTTGTTGTTGCACATGAAGTTAAGAATTATTTTTTCCAGATCTCCAAAGAACTGTGTTGGCATTTCGATGGGAATTGCATTGAATCTGTATATTGCTTTTCTCAGGAGGGCTATTTATGCTATGTTGATATTACCTATCCATGAACATGGGAGGTCTTTCCATCTTCTGATGTCCTCTTCAATTTCTTTCTTCAAGGACTTGAAGTTCTTGTCATACAGGTCTTTCACTTGCTCGGTTAGAGTTGCACCCAGGTATTTTGTAATGTTTGTGGCTATTGTGAAGGGTATTGTTTCCCTAATTTCTTTCACAGCCCATTTATCTTTTGTATAAAGAAGGGTTCTGATTTTTTTTGAATTAATTTTGATTCCAGCCTTATTGCTGAAGGTGTTTATCAGTTGGAGTTCTCTGGTGGAATTGTCTGGAGTCATATGTGTATACTATTATATCATATGCAAATAGGGATAATTCGACTTCTTTATTTCCAATTTGTATCCCATTGATTTCCTTTAGTTTTCCTATTGCTCTAGCTAGCACTTCAAGTACTATGTTGAAGAGAACAGGAGAGAGTGGGCAGACATGGTTTATCCCTGAGTTTAGATGACATGCTTAAAGTTTCTCTCCATTTAATTTAGCGTTGGCAACTGGCTTGCTATATATTGCCTTTATCATTTCTAGGTATGGTATTTTTATGCCCACTTTCTCCAGGAATTTCTGAATGAAGGGATGTTGTATTTTGTCAGATGCTTTTTCAGCATTTAGCGAGATGATCATGTGGTTTTTTTTTTCAGATTGTTTATATGGTGAAATACATTAATGGGTTTTCATATGTTGAACCATCACGGCATTCCTGGGATAAAGACTACTTGATAATGGTTTATGAAACTTTTGATGTGTTTTTGGATTAAGTTTGCCAGTATTTTGTTAAGTATTTTTGCATCTATGTTGGACTTTCTCTCTCTTTGCTGGGTCTTTGTGTGGTTTAATATCAGGGTGACTATGGCCTCATAGAATGAGTTTGGCAATGTTCCTTATGTTTCTATTTTGTTGAAGAGTATTGGTATTAGCTCTTCTTTGAAAGTCTGGGAGAATTCTATGCTGAAACCATCTGGTCCTGGCTTCTTTTGGTTGGGAAACTTTTAATGACTGTTTCTATTTCCTTAAGGGTTATAGGTCTGTTTAATCTGTTGCCCTGATATTGATTTAACTTTGGTATGTGTAATCTGTAAAGAAAATTGCAATCCTTATAATAATTCTTATTGTAGATTCATTATTAATGTTAGAGGAAAAAGTCTTATTTAACAAAAAGTAGGATATGTAATGGGAGTTAGATTTCCTTAATGAATACGTGGACTTCTGAAGGACAGTCTCTTAAAGGAGGCATACGACTTGTGGAAAACCTGTCAACACATGTGGTCCTGGCAACCAATGAGAAGACACCAGTATTAGAAGGAAGTCTGGGAAATAGGAGATGGGTTTTAGATTATCATTGCTTATAGACCCTTCTTGGCTGCCGGGGACTTCCTCATTTTGGCTGAAGGGAGGTGGAGCCCAGATTGGGCTAAAGCCACGTGAAGCCTCATTTTGTGACAATAAAAGCCAGGACCTGCAATAGATACACAGACAGCACCCTATGGTAGGGCATAGCCAGGGTCTGTGAGAAAGCCCTTGAGCCATCAGTTACTAAAAGAGTAGCCCCATTCTTAAGAGCATTGTGACAGAGCCTGAGGTACATGAGAGAGAAAGGTGAAAACAGATGTGTGCCATACTAACAGAATTCAAGCAGAGATGCACTAACAAGCCTAGGCCACACCAGCTCTGAAGTGGTAAGAATTGAGTGAGAGTAGAGCAGCCTAAGAGTACATCCACCCATGGGCCCACAGATGCTAAGTAAGTGAGCTTAGACAGAGCCCTGTTGAGGTACTAAAAGATAACTCTCTTTTGTCATGGGTTATCAATGCTGACTAAACTTATGAAAATAGGATCTTCATACTCATATGTGAGGACAAAATTGATATGATCTCTCTTTTGGAACAACATGTATATAACCCTGCCTACTGAGTTTTGTAAAAAATAAAGAAGCAACTTGATTGATAGTCATTCAGGGTTCAAGACTCTGTCTGACCCATGAGCCCGAACCCCTCCTACCTCCCTGGCTCTTTGTGTCCTCTGTGTGACCTGACCATTTCCAGAGCTGACCCCAGCACTAAAGAGGGCATAAACACAAAAAGAACAACACATATTTTAGTCTTAACCTTGCATTATAATCCAGTTCCAAGATAAGGACTGGGTCTTCTTCCTTTCTATTAAGAAGTTTCCTCATCTATGTTCATAACAGCTTTATTTTTAATAGCTAGAAACTGGAAACAACACAAATGTCCCTCAACTGAGGAATGGATAAAAAACAACAACAACAAAAACTGTGGTATATCTGCTCAATGATATACTACTCAGCTATCAGAAACAATGAAATCATGCAATTTGCAGCCAAATGGATGGAACTAGAGCACCTCTTCCTGAGCGAGCTAACCCACACTCAGAAGGATGCACATGGCATCTGTTCACTTATAATTGAATTTTAGCCATATAATACATGATAACTATACTACAACCAATACACCAAAGGGAACAGGAACATAGCCTTTGTTTCCTATCAATGAGACACTTTTCCCTAGTGGTGCTGCCTTGTAGGCCCCCAGGGTATGAGGAGGCTCTTGCCCCTCATATGACTACATAACTGGGACATGAGACTGTTTTGTAGGGACACTCCACTCCAGAGGAGTGGGATAGAAATGACAGGGGTTAGAAGGGGGGGAAAATGGGACTGGGAGGGGTAGAAAGTGGACATGGTGATGGAGATGTAACCTGAAGTAATAAATAAATATTTTAAAAAAGAACTCTAGACTTAGGTAACAATTGATATCTTGGTAGATACAATCATATAGTAAGCAGAACATACCTTGATATGTACATATCTTGTAAAATACAAGGTCCTTAAAAACTATAATACAGCTCAATTGACTGTACCACTGAGGAAAAAAGAAAAATTAGTCATGACACCCTAAAAAATAGAAATAAAAACAAGACAGCAAAGAATGGGCTAACACTTGTCAATTTATTTTTTCTTGCATTCCAAAGGATAACAACCCCAAATCTTAATAGCACAAAATGAAATTCTGGCATTTCTAACCAGGATTTTCAACTTCTCATGGTTTACATGAAAGATAGGTGTCCTAGAGCATTAAAAAAGTCATTTTATGTGATTCTTGCGTGTAACTCACAGTGAGTGTGAAATTAACTGACAGTGAGCTAAGCTATCATAGAGATTGGTCCAGGACAAGTTCTGAGTTCACTCTCAATATCCTGACCTAGGGTATACAATAAACCACAAAGAGAAGAAGGTAGGGAGAGAGAATTCAGATCTGATAAATCAAGTCTTTCTTGGGATCTTGTTGAGGGTGGCCTATCATTTATATTTGGAGTTTGTTAATGATGGAGGAGAAAGAAGAAAAGGAGCATTTGGGAACATTTCATGAACAGAGAACTTACTACTTCTTCTCCCTTCAATAATTTGGCAACTATTTCCAAAGAAACATAATATAAATGGCACTGACTAACATTTTCCAAGGTTTCTTCAACTTTTTAAGGTCTGGAGTCAGATAATTAGACCTTAGAGAAATTGTTGGTGATGGAAAGAGATGCATTATTAGGAACCATTAAATCCATATATATCACCTGGCAAACCCACAAAAAATTAGACCCAAGTTCATCCCAGACATCAGTTTGAAAAGTGAAACACCAAAATTTTTATAAAAATCAATGTGCAGTACCTCACACATTAGATTGTTAAAAAGTGCTTCCTGCACAGGATACCATTTGCTGAGGAATTAAGGCCAAGATTTGGCAATTAAGACATAATAATATTACAAAGCTTCTCTGAAACTAAGGAAACATTTAGACAGAAAAAAAACACACAGTCATTAACTGATATATGTGTGACAATGGAAAAATATCCATAATATATCAAGAAACAAAAGATAAGAAAACAAATGAACCAATTACAAATGGATTAGTGATGTGCATCATAATAGAAGAAAAATTAATAGCTCAGAAATGGCTCCTAAATTTTCATGATTCTTAGTTATTGGTGCAGTACATATTAAAATAACTTTGAAATTTCATGTCTTCATATTAAGTATAAGTTCAACAGAATACTGACACACTATGGTGATGTAATGAGGGACAAAGAGAAGTTCTCATTCTTTCGTTTTGACATGCAGATTGGTGAGGTCATCCAAGAAATCTGTAAGGAGAGACAGAAAAGAAAAAAGAAAAGAAAACAAAACAAATAAACAGCCCCCTCCCCCCAAAAAAACAAACCTACCATGTGGCCTGGGTGTATTACTCTTTGAATATGTCCAAAGTACTCAACGTCTTACTTCAGGGATGTTTTATCCATAGCTAGCACCTATGCTCATTCCCATTCCAACTGTATTCACAATATCTAGAAAATAGAAACAACCTAAATTTCATTTAAAATATGAATGCAAAATAAATACGTGGTTCTTATGCATAATGGAATATTATGCAGCTGTAAGTAAATACAGATGAAATTTTTAGGTAAACAGAAGGATCAATAAAAGTTTATATTGTGTAAAACATCACAGACATAGAAGCACACGTGCCACAAAACATTTCTCATATGCAGTTCATAGCAATAGATCTTCAGATATGAATATGACATGAAGTCTCCATAGAAAGAAGAAAAGTAAAAATGTACCAGCATTGTGGAAGGAATTTGAAAAAAAAGGTAGGATATCAGGATTATAAATTGGTATACTGAATAACAAAGAGAACTTGCTAATTGTGCTGAGAGAGGGAGGTCAAAATTGAGAAGAGCCAATCTTATTCATGGTCCTATAACAGTCCGTATTTCCACTCCACCTCCACTCCTTGAGAACACTACCTCTTGGTGATAATCGGATCAACCAAGATCCTTCCACAATCTGTATCAGGATTAACTTCTACCAGTTGTACATTCCTTTATCACCCCCACAACCTGCAGAAGCACTCTCAACCAGAGATTCCACAGTCATCACTCTTGCCTGATATCCAAAGAGAGTATAATAGCAATCCATAGAATAAAACACCCACCATTGAAGAAAAACAAGACAAGATATCAACATCAAGACACAATTCAAATGCATTAACTTCAGATACTTAGACCTCAGAAAAAAATCAACATAGAATTCTGGTATATTATTTCAGTAATCCCTGGTAAATGCAATGTAGCTAAGCATATGACAAGGTCTTAATAATGATGGCTCACTCCCCTGCACCTCCTGGGACAAAGCCAGTTCACCTGAGCTGCGAGCTGTGACTCAGCTCCACTGTATCTTCCCTGTCCCACCGAAGGTGACAAGATCTCACTCCCCAGAAGCATCCATCCCCATCCTTCTGATCCAGCACCACCTCAGATCTCCTTGAACCCCAACACATAGGTTAGATCCCCCCTTCTGTCCTCTCTCCCAACCATCATACCCTGCCCAACACCCTGGGACCGTCCAAGATGCTCTGTGCTAGTGGCTGTCCCTACAAACATCATCTTCTGGATATGTTACTCCCGCAATACTCTGATGTTCATCCTCAACACTACTCAGGTCATGCTTATAAACTGTAGCTTGCCAACCCTGCTGATATCACTAGGAAGACCAGCTGGATCTTAGGAGCCTTTAGGACTGAAATAACACCTCCCACCCTAGTCTCGAACCTGAGTTCCTACTTGGAACACAGCAGGAAGGGGTGAGCTGTGGGAGAGTCACTAAGAACCAGCCCCCCAACACAAAGTAACACCAAGGCTGTGAGTGCTTCAGGTCATCAAGATTATAAGGCTAACACACCGAAGTTCCTCCCATGGCACCAAATTCAGAAGGTACTAGGAACAAGCAGCTAAGAAACACCAGTTGGCAGACAGCCAGCAAAATAAAAGAACTGATAAAAGTCAGGGAAATATGTCTCCAACAAAATTCATCCATACTAATACAGCAAGCTTTGACCATACCACAGCTGAAACACAAGAAGATGATGACAAGTCTATACATATGAAAATGATAGAGGTCTTAAAAGAAGATTATAAATCCCTTAAAGAATTAAATCACAACCCTACAGATAAAAGAAATGAATAATTCCATTAAAGACTGCCAAGCTAACACAGTAAAACAATGGGAAAGAGACAAATCTATGAAAGATTTGCAGGCAAAGGCAATCAAATTGGAACAGGAAATGTATAAAACAGTTCAAGACGTGAAACTGGAAATGGAAGCAATAAAGAAAACAAAAGCAGAGACAATCCTGCAGGTGGAAAAGGAAGGAAAGAGAGCTGAACTACAGACATGATTATAACCAATAGGATATAAGAGATGGAAGGTAGAATCTCATGCATGGAAAACTCAATTGAAGAAATCAGTACAACAACCAAAGAAAATGAGATATCTAAAAAAGTCCTCATCCATAACATCCAAGAAATCAAGGACTAAAGGAAAACACAGATCAAAAGAATTATAGGGAAAGATGAAAGAGAAGACTTCAGACTCTAAGGACCAGGAAACATTTTTCAAGAAAATCATGGAAACAAACTTCCCAAATCTAAAGAAAGAAATGTCGGTAAAATTCCATGACACATAGAGAACATCAAATAGATTGGATCAGAAAAGAAATTTCTCCCACCACATAATGTTTGAAATGTCAAATATACAGAATAAAGAAAGAATGTTAAAAACTGTAAGAGAAAAAGGCCATGTAACATATAATTGAAGATCTCATCAGAATTACACCCGAATTTCCCTAGGAAACTTTAAAAATCAGAAGGGCATGGTTAGATATCCTTCAAACCGTAAGAGAACATAATTGTCACCCAGACTACTCTAGCCAGCAAAGTTTTCAATCACTATAGATGGAAAAACATGATATTCCCTGACAATACCAAATTCAAACAATATGTTTCCACAAATCCAGTTCTACAGAAGATCCTAGAAGGAAAATTCCAACCATAGAAGGTCACTAGCGACAAGAAAACATAAACAAATTACTCCATTGCAGGTAAACTAAAAAAAAAAAAACCCAACAACAACAACAACAACAAAACAAATGCAATACCATCACCTACATCAAAATATCAGGAAATAACAAACTAGGGTCATTTACATCTCTCAACATCTATGGACTCAACTCACCAATAAAAAGACACAGGCTTAAAGAATGGATCTACAAACAAGACCCATCATTTTGTTGCATACAAGAAATGAACCTCACCAGCAAAGATAGACTTTACCTCAGAATAAAATGTTGGGAAAAGTTTTTCCAATCAAATAGACAAGGAAGAAAGCTGAAGCATCCATCCTAATACCAAATAAAATAGACTTTCAACCAAAATTAATCAAAAAAGATAAGGAATGACACTACATACTTGTCATAGGAAAAAATCATCAGAATGACATCTCAATACTGAAAACTATGCCCAAAATACAAGGGCACCCACATTCTAAAAGAGACACTATTAAAGCTTAAATCAAACATAATTCCTTAGGTACTAAAAGTGGGAGACTTCAACATTCCACTCACAACATTGGACAAGTCATTGAGACAGAAGCCAAACAGGAATAATGAGACTAAGGGATGACAAGAATCAAATGGACCTAACAGATATCTATAGAACATTTCACTAAAACTCAAAAGAATATACCTTCTTCTCAGCACCTCATGGAACTTCTCCATAACGGATCTTATAGTCAATCACAAACAAGGCTCAACAGATAAAAAAAAAAAAAATGAAATAACCCGTTGCATCGCATCTTTCCTGACCACAGTAGACTAAATCTGGAGTTCAATAGCAACAGAAGTAAGAAAAAGCCTACACATTCATGGAAACTGAACAACTCCCTATTCACTTACTACTGAGTACAGGAAGAAGTAAAGAAGGAAAGCAAAGACTTACTAAAATTCAACAAAAGCAAAGGCACAACATACCCAAACTTTTGGGACACAATGAAAGAAGTCCCACAAGCAAAGTTCTTTTTTTTTTTTTCAATAATTTATTTTTTATTTCTTCAAGTTACATCTCAATCACAATCCCCTCCCTATTCTCCCCTCCAGTCCCACCCTTCCACCCTCCTCCCCCTCAACCCCCCCATCCTCTTCTCTTTTTTTTTTTTTTAGTTTAAAGTATTTCTTTTACCCCCCAACAGCTCTCCCTTTCAGTCCAAAAAAATGGTTCTTTTTCTTACAACTATAAATACAATACAAAACAACAGAAATAAATAGGCCACAATTATGAGTTATATGGCTTAGCATACATTCCCAATGTCCAGTCCATTAGTATTTGGCACCTGACTTTAACATTCTACTCTCTAACCATCTCCATGAGTTTAAAGTTCTATATCTAACTCAGCTTTCATACACCTGACTTTTCTTCAGAGACTCTAAAAGCCAGAAGGGCCTGGACAAGCAAAGTTCTTAACACTAAGTGCCATCAAAAAGAAATCTGTCACATCCCCCTCGACCAGCAAGGACGACGCAACTCGCAAAACTCTTCTCAAGCAGTTTATTCAGGTCCCTTGAAAACAGTTTTCTGAATGCCCGGGCAGACCCACCCCACAGGCTAAATACTATATGAACAGCCAATCAAGTAAAGCCACGTGGTGCTATCTTAGAGGCCCACGTATGCGGAAGCAAGCCAGATCAGCGGTCTTAGCCAAATATGGACTTGTTTACCACAGAGAGCGCTCACCGTCGGGCTGGTGGAAGGCGGAAACCGGCGCCATCTTTAGGGCGCGGCACGTCGCAGCTCTCTACAGAAATCATGATAGCTCATATTAACAACTTAACAGAAGAACTGCAAGCACTAGAAAAAAAGAAACAAACACTCCCAAGAAGGGCAGATAACTTGAAATTATCAAACTCAGTGCTGAAATGATCAACTTAGAAACAAAAGAACAATACAAAGAATCAACACAAGCAAGAGTAGTTTCTTTGAGAAAATAAAAAAAAATATATACAAACTTTCAGCCAAACTAACAAAAAACAGAGGAAAAATACCCAAGTCAACAAAATCAGGAATGAAAGGAGAGTAATAGCAACAGACATGGAGGAAATCCAAACTATCTTTAGGTCTTCAAGAACCTGTACTCCACAAAAGTTGCAAACCAAAGCAAAATGGAAAATTTTCTTGATATATTCCAACTACCAATGTTAAGCCAAGATCAGTTTAACAAATTAAACAGTCCTATAACCCTTAAGGAAATAGAAACAGTCACTACAAGTCTCCCAGCCAAAAACACACTGAGAGCCAGATGGTTTCAGCACATATTTCTATCAGACCTTCAGATAAGAGCTAGTACCAGTACTCTTCAAACCCTTCCACAGAATAGAAACAGAAGGAATTCTGCCAAACTCACTCTAGGAGGCCACAGTCACTCTGATACCTAAGCCCACACAAAGACCCAACAAAGAAAGAGAATTTCAGGCCAATTTACCTTTGAACATTGATGTGAAAATACTCACTGAATTCAAGAACACATAAAAAAAATTATACACCATGATCAAGTATGCTTCATCCCAGGAGTGCAGGGATGGTTCAATATATGAAAATCCATCATTGTAATCCACCAAATATGCAAGCTGTAAGAAAAAAAACACATAATCATCTTTTTAGATGTTGAAAAAGCATTTGACAAAATCCAACACCTTTTTATGTTAAAAGTCTTGGAGATAGCTGGCCTAAAAGGACCATATCTAGAAATAATAAAGGTTATATACAGCAAGCTGTTAGCCAGCATCAAATTAAATGGAGACCTACTGAAATCATTTCCTCTAAAATCAGAGACAAGGCAAAGATTCCTACTTTCCCCATATCTCTTCAACATAGGACTTGAGGTTCTAACTACAGAAATAAGACAACTAAAGGAGATCAAGTGGATACAAATTGGAAAGGAAGATGTCAAATTATCCCTATTTCCAGATGATATGATAGTATAGATAAGTGACATCCCAAATTCCACCAGAGAATTCCTACAGGTGATAGACTCTTTCAGCAAGGTGGCTGGATACAAAAATAATTCAAAAAAATGAGTAGCCTTTCTTTACACAAAAGATAAATGGGCCAAGAAAGAAATTACTGAAAGAACATCCATTACAATAGCCACAAATAATATAAAATACTTGGGGGTAACTCTAACCAAGCAAGTAAAAGACCTGTATGCCAAGAACTGCAAGTCCTTGAAGAAAGTAATTGAAGAGGATATCAAAAGATGGAAATATCTCCCATGTTTGTAGATAGGTAAGATCAACATAATAAAAATAGCCATCTCACAAAGCAATATATAGATCCAAGGCAATTCTCATCAAAACTCCTACACAATTCTTTAGAGACCTTGAAAGGACAACTCTCAACTTTATATGGAAAATCAATCCTGTACAATAAAAAAAAAAATCTGGAGCTATCATCATCAATGACTTCTAGCTATCCTACAGAGAAATAGTAATAGAAAAGTGTGATAATGGATAAAAAAAGACCAATTGATCACTGGAATCGAATCAAAAATCCAGAAATAAGCTCACACACCTATGGCCACTTAATTTTTGACAAAAAAAGCCAAAACCCTGCATTGGAAAGAGGAGAGCATCCTTAGCAAATGGTGGTGGTGTCATGGGATGTCAACATGTAGAAAAAATGCAAATAGACCCATGTTTATCACCTCACACAAAACTTAAGTACAGGTGGATCAAAGATGTAAACATAAAACCAAACACACTAAATCTAATAGAAGAGAAAGTGGGGAAAAGCGTGGACCTCATTGGCACAGTTAAGTTCTTTGGGTTCTATTTCTGTTCCTGATCAGAACACCAATAGCTCAGGCCCTAAGACCAATAATCAATAAATAGGACCTTGTGAAAATGAAAAGCTTCTGTAAGTCAAAGGACACCGACATTAGAACAAAACCGAAACCTACAGATTGGGAAAAGGTCTTCACCAACCCCAGATCCAACAGAGGGCAATAATCAAAATTTATAAATAACTCAAGAAAATCAACACCAAGAAAACAAATGACACAAACAGAAAATGGGGTACACAGCTAAACCAAGAGTTCACAAAAGAAGTATCTCAAATGACCAAGAGACACATGAAGAAAGACTCTGATCCTTAATCATCAGAGAAACATAACTCAAGATGACTCTGAGATTTGATCTCATTCCTGTCAGAATGGCTAAAATAAAAACTCCAAAGATAGCACATGCTGGAGAGGTTATGGACAAGGGGGAACACTCTCCCATTGCAGGTGGGAGTGAAAACTTGTATAATCACTATGGAAATCAGTTTGTTGATGTTTTAGAGAACTTGTAATAGCTCTGTTTCAAGACCCAGCCATATCACTCCTGGGCATATGTCCCAAAGATTCCTCACCAAGCCACAAGGATATCTCCTCAAACTATGTTCATATTAGCTTTATTTGTAATTTCTATAAACTGGAAACAACTCAGATATCCTTTAACTGAAGAATGGATTAAAAAAAATAATCTGTGGTACATTTATACAATGAAATACTACCCAGCTATCAGAAACAAGGAAATCATGCAGTTTGCAACCAAATGGATGGAACTATAAAAGATCAACATGAGTAAGCTAACTCAGACTCAGAAAGGTACACATAGCATATATTCACTTATAACTGGATTTTTGCCATATAGTACAGGATAGCAATTCTACAATTACTAGACCCAAAAGAACAGGAACATTTATTTCGTTACCTGTTACCACTAACAGGTAACACTACACCCTAGTGGGACTCCCATGTATGCCCCCTATGTAAGAAGAAGCTCTTAGACTTCATGTGACTAATGAACTGAGGGGTGGGGGGTTATACATGGAAGCACTCCACACAAGAGGGATGGGATGGGTGGGAGAGGAGGTTAATGAAATAATGAAAAAGTTCAAGACATGACAGTGGAATAAGAATCAAACATTAAATCCCTGACCTCAAATAAATCTTAATATGAGAAATTTAGTATGTCCAATAAAAACATAAGAGGTAAGTCTTATCAACACTCTATAAGACATGGAAGACAGAAGATAAGTTGTTGAAGACAAGAAGGAAAAAACTGTAACTCGGGTGAAGAAAATACTAAATATAAGAGCAACCAGACAAAAAAGATCCAAGAGTTTGAGACACTATGAAAATACCAAATATGCTAATAATTGGAATAGAAAAGGAAAGGATATACTCATGAATGTCACAGAAAATATATTTTCAACAAAATCATAGAAGAAAATTTCTGCAACCTGAAGTAAAAGATGAATATCAGGGTACACGAAGTAAAAGAACACACAAAAAAAGACATAACCAGATAAGAAAATCCTACACAAAACATAATTATAATATAAACATTAAATGCTTAGAACAAAGAAAATATAAAAAATATATAATGAAAAGAATGTCAAGTAACATAAATAGTTTTAACATAATACAATAACATCTAAATACACAGTGAAATGTTTGAAAGTAATAAGCTTAAAAGGATATTTCACATACACTGAGAGACATGTGAGGTTAACCAGAATACTATTTGCAGCAAAGCTATCAATCAAAATTGGTAGAGTAAGGATATGTTCCATAAAAAAGCTAAATTTTAACAAGTTCTATCAACCAATCCTGTTCTACAGAAAGCTCTACAAGAAAAACTTAAGTCAGAAGAGGTTAAATACACCCAAGAAGATACCAGCAATAAATAATCCCAGGATAATAAACCCAAAAAAGTGGTGAAAAGCAGCTTAATAACATCAAAATTACAGGAATAAGAAAACATTGATCAACTGATAACTTTCAATAGTTAATGGTTTCAGTCTTCCCAAGAAATAAATGCAGGCTAAATTTTGGACTAGAAAACAAAATCCTTTTTTTTTTTTCTGTTCATCCAAGAAACAACTCATTCTAAAGAAATGATCACTTTAGGGTAAAACATGGAAGAGTGTATTCCAATAACATGTACCAAAGTAGCAAGAATCTATAATCATTTTACAATGTGACAAAATGCACTTTAAACCAAAACTAATGAAAAGAAATATTGTAGGATACTACACAATTAAGAAAGAAAAACTTCACCATAAATATCTTGTAATTCTAAATATTTATGTACCCAAAACAAGGTCACCCAAGTTCTTATAATAAACACTACTACAGCTAAAATCACATGTGACCCCACACAGTAGTAAAATGACACAAATAGCACATTCTTGGAAATAGAAAGGTCATCTGCACAAAAATATAATAGAGAAATTCTGCGAGGATAGAACATAATAAACCAAGTGGGACTTACAAATAACTAAAGATCATTTCACCAAAACACAATAGAATATACACACTTTTCAGGAGATCATGAAACATTTACAATATTGACCACATAAATGGACACAAAGCTAGTCTCAACATATATTAGAAAATAAAACTGACATGCTTCATCCTATCTAACCACCATGAACTAAAGCTGCATAATAATAATAAAACATAAAAATACAACTTTGTGCCAACTGAAAAAAATTTGTATTAAAAGAAAATGAGTTAATAAATTAACTGTTTGTTTTATTTTAGGTAATGGACAAATGTGAAAACAACTTACATAAGAAGAAAATTATGATAAAAGAAATGCCACAAATATCTGGTCCTTTTTCATGAATTGAGATGAGGCTCCATTACAAGCTTTGGAATGACTATTCCTCCAAAATGTTTAACTGTTGATGCCATATACTACATCCTCATAATCTCTACCCACATTTTAGGGACATTAACCAAGATCGTCATTTGTAAATTAATTTAGGTAATGTTCTTCCACTTGTAAGACTGTTAAACTGGTTCATTGTTGAATCATTTGTTCAAATAAAAAAACTTGGCTGAATCATTTTTTTTTGTTTGTAACTTCTATTGCATTAGTAATTGATTGTGAAATCTTTTTTCCTCTGAACAGTCTGTGAGATGATTTTCATGGAAACAATAGATATCTGATGATGTACCACTTAGAAAATCAACATTCTTTCAATTCTCCTCTGTCTCTCAACAAAGCATTTATTTGAAACACAGGCACAGTACAAAGACAATGTAGTTTCATCACTAATAAAAATCAGAACATTCATATCTTCTTTGACCATTTCAACCAATCATCAGATAATGGTTAACACTCACTAAACACATTAATTTTCTTAGCAAAGTCTTACTAATGTAACATTCTTGCATCACAAATTATATAAACTTCAGAATTAGTGGTTACTTAAATTACTCCAGACTCATTTGTAAACTTTCTCTTGAAGTATGCCAATGTTCGTGGATGTTTTAAAATATAATCTGAAAAGTTTGGCTAAACCTTACACACTGGAAACTTTGTCTGACATTTTCCCATTCCCAGGCATTTCTTGTTACTCATAGAGTTGTTATTGTCCCTACAAAGCACAGCATATTCTATAAAACCTTATTTCTATTCCCTAACACACCTCAGTCATGACAGAAATATCAAATAATTGTTCCCATCTCTTCTGTTCCTGACTTGGAGCTATGTTCATTTCCCAGTGTTATTGAGCATGTAGCTAAGCCACATGCCCTAGAACTCAGCTCCTGTTGAACTATTATATAAAAGTTACCTCTTACCTAGACTATAGACAGGACTCAGCAGTTAAGAACACTTAACAAACTTACAGTGTGCCTGTGTTTGTTCCATGTACACTAATAGTGGTTCACAACCATCATAAATCCAGTTTGGGGGCATGCTGTTGTGACATGACATGAATGTGGTACACACACAACAGTTCAGGTGACAACTCAGCACAAGTAAATGTGATTTCCTGAAAAAAAGGTGTTTCTGCTAAAACTGACTATCAAAACTGCAGTAATGACAAAATGTTATATTGCTCCAGATGCAAATGATAATGACCTGTGTCAAGGGGACATTAACCCTCTTAATAATAATCATTTCCTACCATGTATTAGACCAAGCACTCTGATGAATCAAAGCTTCTTTGCATCTATTAACTTAAAAGAACACTAGTTTTCACCAATGCAAATATTAAGATTGTCATCAAATAGTATCTGAGGTCTATAGAAAAACTTTCCTTATCTTCATATATCTACCTGTCTGATATACTCATTAGTCTGTTTTAAAATTACTCTTAATTTTATTTTCTTTTTGTTGGAAATCTAAGTATATTAGCAAAACTTCTTAAATGCTGAAAAATGTAGTTTAGGGTAAATTTCTATCTACCAATCTAGTTGTAGAGATGCCCTTGAAGAAAAAATTGAGTCTAAGGAAGTTAACCATACCCAAGAAGACATAAGGCATAAATAATCACAGAAAGGTAAACCAACAGAAAGAAAAAAATCATAACAATGAAATTATAAAAATTAGTAGATGTTGATAAGATGATAGCTTTCCATAGTTAATGGTCTCAATTCTCCCAATAAATAAATGCAAGCTAAAAATAGTTCTCAAAAACAAGAAACATGTTTTGTTCATCCAAGAAACATATCTCTTTAAAATCAAAAGATCAATCACTTCAGGATAAGGCATAAAAGAGGATATTCCAAGAAAATATACTCAATTAACAAGCATTTATAATCTAATTTAATATATGACAAAACACAATTAAAACCAAAACTAATTAGAAGAAATAGGGAAGGATACAACATACTTATGAAAGAAAAAATCATAAGTATATTGAAATTTTAAATGTTTATTGACAAAGCAAGGTTACAAAAATTCTTATAAGAAATACTACTACAGCTATGATCACACATGATCCTCAAATAGTGATAATGAGTGACATCCATACCACATTCTTGCTGAGAGAAAGATCATCCAGACAAAAATATAACAGAGAAATGCTGAACTGAAATAATCTCAAAAATCAAAGTGAAATAACAAATATCTAAAGATCATTTCACTAAACACAGCACAATATACATTCTTCTCAGCAGCTCATGGGACCTTCATATTATTGACCACATACCTAGGCACAAAGCAAGTCTCAAGGGATAAGAAACCATACATCCTACCTAACAAACATGAAATAAAACTGGATATCAATGATATCAGAAACAAAATAAACTATATAACTTCATAAAAACTGAACAGCTTTCTCCTATAAGAAAATATGGGTTAAGAAATTAACTTAAAATATTTCATATTTTATAGTTGAGCAACTACTCTGGAAATGAATTTGGGGTAGTTTCTCAGAAAATTAGGAATAGTTCTACCTCAAGACCCAGCTATGCTGCTCCCGGGCATATGCTTAAAAGATGTTCCACCATACCATAAGGACACTTGTTCAACTATGTTCACTGAAGATTTATTCATAGTAGCCAGAAACTGGAAACAACCTAGATGTCCATCAACTGAAGAATGGATAAGGAAAATATGATACATTAACACAATGGAATAATATTGAGCTATTAAAAACAATGATATCCTGTGACTTGCAGGTAAATGGATAGAACTAGTAAAGATCATCCTGAGTGAAGTATCTGATAAACAGAAAACAAAAATGGTATGTCTTCAGTTATAGATGTATATTGGCCATAAAGTACAAGATAACCATGATACAATCTACAGACCCCAAAAGCTGAGTAACAAGTAGGACCCAAGGGAAGGCGCTTGAATGACACTGAGAAGTGGAAATGAAATAAACATCTTGGCTGGATGGTGGGAGGAAAATCAGTGAGGTAGGAGTTGGAAAGGGGAACAGGAGGGATCAATTATGGGGAGGATAATAGAAGGGAGAACATGGAGAGAGAATTGGAATCAATGATTGGGCGTGTCTCTGGGACAAGATAGAAATTTTGGATGATGGAAACTCCCATGAATCTTTGAGGAGGTCCCTAGTTAAGACTCCTTGAAATAGAGGATATGGAACAGGAAACAATCACCTGTTGTAACCAGGAAGACTTCCAATGGAGAGATAGGTATACCAACCTACTCACAGAACTATCAACCCTCAATTTTCCTATGTATAACAAGGGCAGGTGTCTTGAAGAAGTTAGTGGAAAGTTTGAGGAAGCGGAAGGAATCAAGGACACCACAAGAAGGACCACATAGCTAATTAACTGTGACACAAGGGAGCTCAAAGGAACTGAACTATCAAAGAACTGGTCCTAGGCCCACTATACAATGAAGCTGATAGGCTGCTTGGTCTTCAAGTGAATCCCCTAAATATTGGAATGGGGTCTCTCTCTGACTTTGATGATGTTGCCTCTCTCTGGAGCTCATTTTCTTAGCAGAGGTGCCTTATCTTGCCTCAGTGGAAGAGGAGGTACTTAGTACTGATGTGATTTGATGTGGCAGAGTGGGCTGGTATTGGTGGGGAGTATGAGGGAAGTGGATGTGACAGTGTGACTGGGAGGAGCTGAGGAAGAAGATGGTGATTGGAATGTAAAATAAACTATAACAACAAGAAACAGGTGCTGGAGTAAAGAGAAAGCAGAAATTAAGAGAATACCCAATCAATGTCTAGGCCAACCTGAGTTCTATGCCATGAAAGAGAGCCCATCCCCAACACTAGTAATGACAGTCTGCTGTACTTGCAAGAAAGAAGGCTGTATAACTGTCATCTGTGTGGCTTGACCAGCAGCTGATGGAAACAGATGCAAAGATCCACAGCCAAAGAGTCGGCAACACTTTGGGAATCTTATCGAGGAGGAAGGATTCCATGGAGCCAGAGAAGTGAAGGACAGCACAAAACCAACTACAGAACCAACTAACCTAGGCCCATAGGGGCTCACTGAGATTGAAATACCAACCAGAGACCATGCATAGGATGGTCACATATGTAACAGATATATAGCTTGCTCTTCATGCAGGACCTCTAATAGGAGAAATCATTGTCTTTGACTCTGTTTCAGGCTTTGGGTCCCTCTCACCTATCTGCACTGCCTTATCTAACCTCAGTAGAAGAAGACATGCCAAGACCTACTCCAGCTTGTTATGACAAGATGGGTTGTTATCCATGGGAGGTCTCTCCTTCTCTGAGGAGAAGGGGAGAAGCTCATGGGTGGGGGGGGGCAGCGAAAGGGAGGGACTAGGATCAGATTAGGAAGAGGGATTTCCATTACAGATGTGAGATGTGAAGAAAATAAATAAATCAAAAAAAATTTTAGAATTGAGCAAATTTGAGAACAACATCCAGAAGAACAAAATTATACTATGAGAAATGACATGAATATCTGGTCTTTTCTCATGAATTGAGATTAGGTTCCATAAAAATTTGGGAATTGTGCCCCTCTCCTAAAATATTTAGCTCAACATCCTATATACTATATGCTCGTAATCTCTTTTGCCAAATATTCAGAGATATTATCCCATATCCTCATGAGTAAATTAAGGTGACATTCTTGCATAGAGATGTTGAACTGTTTCATTGTTTTCACATTCACTCAAATAAAAACTTGTTTGTATCTATTATAATTTGCAATTTCTACTGCGTTCTGCTGATAATTGTGAAATTCACATGAAACTTCTTTAACCCTTTATAGGCTAAGTGCTGATTTACAGAGAACCAATAAATAACTGATTAAATATCACTTAGGAAATAAGAATCAAGGTACTTTCAATTCTTCTCTGTCCCTTGACAAAACCTTTATTCCAATCATGGACACAAAAGTGAAGCAATGAAACTACATCAATAATGTCAACCAGAAATCATTTTAAGACTATTTCAATTAATAATCAGAAGAGGATTGAATCTCACTAAACCCATGCTTAGATCTCATTCACAAGGGCGAGGAGAGAGAATTGGGTGGGAGAGGGAATGTGAGGGGAATGAGGATGTGTATCAGGTAGGGAAAGCAGGGGCAGAAGTGGTAGGACTGGGAGAAAGAAGGGAAAATGATGGGGAGAGATCACTGGGACAAACTGTTGGGGTAGGCTCCTGTGGGGATATACAGATAATTCTAACTGAGAACCCAACAGCAGGGGATATGGAGCCTGAAATGGTGCTCTCCTAAAGCTAGGCAGGAATGCCTGTGGAGGGAGGGGGGCACCAAACCACCCATAAAGCACTTGACCCAAAATATACTCTGCCTACCAGACATGCAGTGATAAGGATGGTGCAGAGGTTGAGGGAATGGCTGCCAATTACTGGCCCAACTTGAGTCCCATCCTATCAGAGAGAGCCTACTCCTGACATTACTAATTATGTTCTACTATGCTTGAAGACAGAAATATAACATGACTGTCCTCTGAGAGGCTCCAACCAGCAAAGGATTGAAACAGATGCTGAGACTCACAACCAAATATTCAACAGAGACCTTGGAGTCTTGTGAAAGAGTTGAGGGAAGGAGAGAGGCACTGGAAGGAAATAAGAACTACACAAAAAGACCAACAAAAGCAGCTAAGTCAAGCCCATAGGGGCTCACAGATATTGAACCATCAACCAAAGGGCATGCATGTAATGATCCCAGGCCCTCTACACTCATGGAGCTGAGGGACAGTTTGGTCTTTATGAGGGCTGCCTAAGAATTGAATCTGGGGTTATCTCTGACACATTATTGCATACAGTCAGATAACTATCTATAGCTGAGCTACTTGACTAGCTTCAGTGGAAGAGGATGCAGTGAGTACTGATGTGATATGAAGTAGTGGGGAGAGTCGCTGGGTAATGTCCCTTCTCTGAGAACAAAGGGAGTGGGGAGTGGGTGCAGAAGGTGGGAGGGTAAGATTAGGAGGTAAGGAGAAAGGTGCCTGTGAATGGGATGTTAAAATAAATAAATAAATTAAGTTTTAAAAAATTAAAAAATAAAAATGCATGTCAACACTGGATTACATATTTTCCTATGTACCAATTTCTCTCTATTAATAAACACATTTAAGCTATATTGAAGTGTTGCCATATATTTATAGATACATATAGATATATACATACTTATATGTATATAGGATCTGAAAATTCATACATGCTTACATTTTGGCTTTGCCATTTTCTTCTCTTTTCTTTTCCTTCCAAACTATGTCTTTATGAACCCTAATGCAGCTGCATAATAAAAGTAATACTCATTTTTATCAGGATTTTGTGCATAACAAAATCTAACCTTCAATAGCTGAGTTGGTTGATATCAAGACATATAAGATCAAGATTTCACTGTTTTTCAACAGCTACAGCAATTGCAATGAAACAAAACAACAATCATGGGTGGGTGATTTCAATTTTATTAATTTTATTGAGTGTCTATTTAAAGTTTTATGATATACTATGTGAAAAAAACAAAATATAGCATTTTTCTTTCTGAGCTACAGAGATTTTTTTTAAGTTATATAAAAAATACCTCACAATCATTGGTGATCACTTTTGAGTGAAGCACAAAGCGAGCCATTATTAATCTATGCCACACCTAATGCACATTTGATTTCATTTTGTGACCAGATATTCTCTATTAATATCCACTTCTACACAGAGATCTTAATATAATTAGGATTCTTATTACTGTGTTGAAACAGCATGGCCAAAAGCAACCTTGGGAAGTGTTTATTTAACTTATGTAAATGGAGTGACATTTCAGTGAATATAGCTAAGACAAGAATTAAAACCTGACAAGAAACTGAGGGCAGGACATTATACAAAGGCCATGGAGAAGTGCTTCTAACTGGCTTGGTCCTCTGGCTTTGCTCAGGCAGGTTTCTTATAGAACCCAGGGCCAGCACCCAGGAAGTGGGATCACCCAAGAAGGATGGGTCCTCCCCCATCAATCACTAATATAAAAAAGAACCATACAGGTTATTAATAGACTATTTTTCTCAGGGATTTTTCTCATTTGAGGTTCCCTCTTAACAGATGTCTGTAGCTTCTGTGAAACAGGAATAAAAACAGTGAACACAAATCATATCTATTTTTCTGAGTACTCACATCATTGGAAGAATTTACTTTCCCTGAGTTCTGTAGTTATTTTCTCATCATACTCTACTGAATTTTAATAATGTTATAAGTATCAAAGAGGGTAAATTATAAGTAACAAGAATAATTGCACAATTTACAGTGCACATTCATGTAATGTTCATTTTAGTGTGAATACTAAATTCTGGTCAATATCGCACTTCTAACAAGGGAAGCTCAATGGAACCCTTAGCCCATCACATCTCCATTTAGGCTAACGAGCTTAAGCCAAATATGTGAGCAACTAGACTAACTACTTTGATAGAATCCAGATGACTGTTTCATGAAGGGAGACAAGGATGTCCTCATCAGTAAGGTTACAATAATAAAAGCTGAGTCTCCTTATAATATTTAAAGACTTTATTAAGCATATGTAAATACAGTCCAAAAATTTCATGAGTTTGATTTGATTTCTAATGATAATGTTAATAATTTTCACTATTTCATTAAAATATATCTAAAAATAATGATATTTAATTTTATAATAACTCAATGCCTAAGCAAGTTTTATCTCATGAGAGGTCTTTTAACTATCAAAGACTGTCATCAGAATTAGTTTTCCAATAAAACACAAGCCATCTGGTTGCTATCTTCTTAGGGATTCTTGGAAAGAAGAGAGTTGATCCTAGTGGAAAATCAGAACAGAGTTAACGGCCATGAACAAGGAACTTAATTGAAATAGCATTCTAAATTTCTGTCTATCAAGGCCAGTGTCTTACTGGTGAAAATATTCCAGGTTGACTACTAAAATTTCAGAAACACCAGTGGTCATTAGGATTTTTTTTTGATTCTCTTGAGACATTTATCCTGAAATATAAAATAATAATGATAAGTATTACTTTTGTATATCATTATAGACAACTGTTCCATGTGTAAATACTAATGCTCAGTTGTTATGTTATGGCAAATGACAGACTATGTAGAGCCTTAAGGTCATATACTCCATTTATAGCTCATAGTCCAATAGTACAGCTATATCCACAAACTTAATTTGAACCTGAATCTCTCCAAAGAAATAACTCTACCACATATTTCAAAGGAGAGAAAATCAGTTTTCTCATATTGATGGAAAATTAGTATGCTTAAAAATGATAAAAATTTGAAATCTAACTAAATTTCTCTGAGTCATGTCAGTAGAATATGTAAATTTTATGGATTACACTAGTGACTTAGGGATCCAATTTTAGCAGAGGATTCCCTTAGTAGTCTTCATGCAAATTCCCTTTGAACAAAAACACACTATACCATATTATCTGTGCCATGTAATCAAATTCAAAACACACACACACATTTATATAATATAATATAAAGCAATATAATACAATACAGTACATTCTTATTACAGTTTACCCTCCTAGACACTTCTGAGATACTGAGATATTCCCTATCTCTGCAACAACTGAAGCTCACATTTTTTCTTTGTCTCTCATTAGAAAATGAGGAGGTATCTAAAAAACTCATAGTAATACTAATAGTAAAATAAAATAAGATAAAATAAAAACATTCAAATGAAGTAGGAAAAGTAAAGCCAAAAATGAAAAAGAAATGTGGCCAATGAAAAGCACAAGAAACACATGCAGACACATAGACACACATATTCTGACACTAAGAATTTCTATAAAAACCCTAAACTGGAACTAATGATATATAAGCAAAATGTTTTTAAGGTAAGGAAAAATACTCAGGCAAAACATTATGAGATAAAAATCTCACAAAAATGAGACTGGATTACTTTTGTGTTGGCCATTTACTACTGCGTAAGGCCTGCCTTTAAATGTGGTTTGGATAAATAGTGAGAGTACATTTCAGTAATCTAATTTTTCCTTTGTAAGCAATTTTCAACTGGAGTTATCTGCTGACTTAAAGAGGGAATTTGTAACCACTTCTGCTATCAGAACTGGTTCTCCAATTAATTTGTACAAGTGTATGCTAAATATAGGCTTTGTGAAAATTAGAGAATTCATACTTACAGAACCGATATGTAGGTAATGTGGTAATATATTTTACTGGTTCTGGTATATATTCATCTGGAGAACGAATGAAAAATGTTTGTGTCAATATAGCTTTTAAGAAGCTTGCTCTCTAAGTTTTTTATACAGAAAAACATAACATCATCACATAATCCATTTTAAGTTAGATTCTATTTCCAGTTTTTTGTTTGTCTGATAAGTTTTATATGACAAAACTTATTTGAAGCAAAGCTTAAGAAGGAATATAGGAATACACCCCCTGCTTTCTTTCCTTATCATTTCTGGAAAACAAAATTCAGGCTGTCAATCTCAATGGGGAAAATGAAAGTATTATTAAAGGACATAAAAAAGGGAAATGTGTCTTGGGAATAGAAATTAGAACTATAATCCTGAGCCAGTGCTGTCATTTCCAGAAATCAGCATCTAGTCAAGTAGATACACACTCTGCAGCTGTCTCCATTCCTACAACTTCCAACAACTCCTGGTCCTTGTTGACTACAATCCACAGATTCATCTTTGAAATGTAAGAGGCAACACCTGAGTCATAAAGTCAAGGAATTGTACAGCACTCTGATGAAGACCTAAATACACAGATCAGAATCAATACATTTACTGTTATCTTCCCCATTTACTAAAATGATGAAAAGTATATTTCCTCTTCTGTTGGAAAAATGAAAATTTATTTCATTATGTAAATTTGAAATATTTTCGATACCTCATAAAGTGTTCACTTTGGCTGAATATCTGAGTCACATGAAACACACCTGAGATTCTGGAACTCACTGCCAGCAGGGCTGCTGCTGCTGCTGACATTTTCCCCGGCTCCAAATTTCTATTCACAAAATACACTCCACCAAATCAAAATTTCTCACAATACTCATATCCTTCAATGGGAGCCACTGATATTTATACTGTTGTTCTCTACTCTCAGTAATAGGGGCACATTAAGTATTTAACACTGATTACAGGTTTTCTTGTGAATTCACTTATCTTTTTTAAGTAATTATAATGTTCTAATATAGAATTCATCAGAATATTGAAGTAGTAGCTGAGGCTTTTGGTCTGAGACTAATGTAACCATTTGAACGACAAACATGGAACAAGACCATTTCAATGATTATCCTAAAGACAAGAGCAGGTTAGCACAAGGACTGAATGTGGAAAGAATTTGAATTGCTCAGATGCAAACTCCTTAAGTGCTAGTGGATTTACATTACTGCTCTCAGTTGAAAATAGCCAGGTTTCAAAAACTTAGCATATAGAGAATAAAATATTCACACAAATTCATCACTACATTACTTTATGAATAATGTGCTAAGTGCACATTGAGCAGATCATTCCAATAAGAAGTTAAGTCTCCTGGTCTAATATAACATAATTTTTTGGTCAATGGTATTTTTTTTGTAAAACATGAGACTTCTAGCCAGTACATTTATGGCTCACACATAAAGACATAAATTTCTTTCTACACTTACAAAACAGAAGATCCACTCAGTGGATAGTCACTAAATGTTAAAACAAATAGGGAAAGACATTATTTCTTTTTCTTAGGACTATAAGACACGATAAGTTTCCTAAACCACTGATATTCCATCAGCAAATCAACTGTCCAGTACTACATACACACTTCTCTTCTCTTTATTTCTACTATTGTCACCAACTCCAGGTCATTAATGATAAAGGAACTCCAGAGTAAGTCCTTAGTGTTTAGAGGCAGCACATGAGTCACATGATCAATTCCATCAGAGTACAAAATATTAACATTTATAACAATTTATGATATTCTCACAAAATATCACAACCTCAAAGAGATACACCAATCTCATTTCAGATGACAAAAATGTTGAAAACCAGCTATCTCCTCTGGATGCACAAAAGAAAATTGAATTTTTAGACAGTAGCATTTTGAAACATTCTTCTTATATATGTGTTCAGTTTAGTTGAATGCAAAAGTGTTGTGCATCATACCTGAGACTCAGGTATCCAGTGCCAGCATGGCTCCTACTACTCATGTAATTGATAATGCATCCAAATCCCATTCACTAAACATCCTATATGAAATTATATAATTCCATGATATTCACCTATCTTGCATTACTCTCATATAAAATATTAATTTGGTTCACAGAACATACTCAATAGACATAAGTAAACAAGTATATTCAGGTCAACCAATGCACATTATTCCCAAGGACTTTTAATTACATTTGAACGTGGGATACTTTCAAAAGAAGACTAGAAGCAGAAATTCTAAGATAACCTTTGAGTCTTTTCCTTTTTTCTGTGAAAAATATCAACTGATTCTGATTTATCATTAGCAGATAAATGAAATGTCTTTAAATTTTAGATCAACTGAGAACATACAGCTCTCATTGTGTTAGAAGACTTCCCAAAATACTGCAATCTGCTCTACTGCTACAGAGCCCACTTTACTATATTTGTGAAACATAGCCCTCCATTTGTCTAATATATCTCTAAGCACCCTGTTTCCCCAGGTCATACCACCTGCAGAAGGTAAAATGATTGTGAGCTGAAGA
>CAJQZJ010000828.1:368849-383085 GCA_907164525.1 Lophiomys imhausi
TTTTTTTATCCATTCTTTGGTAGAGTGATATCTGGTTTGTTTCTAGTTTATGACTGTTATAAATAAAGCTACTATGAACATAGTTGGGCAAATGTTCTTGTGGTTTGGTGAATCATATTTTGGGTATATATACAGGAGTGAAATGGATGGGTCTTGAAATAGAACTATTCTTAATTTTCTGACAAAGTACCAGATTGAATTTCAAAATGGTTGTACAAGTTTGCACTGCCATCAACAATGGCGAAGTGTTGCCCTTTCTCTACCTCCTCACCACCATGAGCTGTGTCTTGAGCGTTTGATCTTAGCCATTCTGATGAGAGTCAGATGGAATATCAGCATTGTTTTTATTATTATTTCCCTGATGAATAAGGTCATCAAAAATTTATTCAAGTGCTTACCAACCATTAGAGATTCCTCTGTGGTGAAGACATGGTTTAACTCTGTACCCCATTTTTTGATTGGATTATTTGTTTTGTTGGTGTTAGTTTCTTGAGTTCCTTATATATTTTGGATATTTGGACTGTGTCCAATGTGGGGTTGGTGAAGATCTCTTTTTAATCTGTTGTTGCCTTTTTGTTGTATTGAAAGTGTCCTTAACCTTACAGAAGATTGTCAGTTTTATGAAGTCCCATTTATTAATTGTTGATCTTAGTGTTTTACCTGTTGCTGATGATTTCAGGAAGTTATCTCCTGTACCAATGGCTTCAAATCTTTTCTCCCACTTTCTCTTCTATTAAATTTAGTGTATACATTTTTCTGTTGAAGCCTTTGATCCACCTTTACTTGAGTTTTATACAGGGTGATAAATATGTATCTATTTTCAGTTTTCTACATGCAGACATGTACCATAACCACCACCATTTGTTGAAGATGCTTTCTTTTTTCCATTGTATGGTTTTGGATTCTTTATCAAAAAATAAGTGTCTGTAGGTGTTTGGATTCATTTGGGTCTTTGATTCAGTTCTTTGATGAACATGGCTGTTTTATACCAATATTTGTTCCAAGCAAGGTCTATTACTTTACAAAGTTGGGGCAGGAATTTAGATCCAGGAATCATAGTAAAAAATTCCTTCCTGGATTGCTTCCACTGATTGTAGCCTACTACACTAAGGATAGTCCAACACATATTGTGTTGAATCATCTTTCTTTAATCAGCAGTTAAAAATAATTTTCATAAATACCTAAAGTCCAAATTATTGAAGTCAGTCTTTTCTCTCTTTTCCTCAGGTTCCACTTAAGAAAGAGTTTAAATTTGCTCATAAAGCTAACCAGGAAATCATCTATTAATAAAATGATCTTACCATAAGCTTTATATGAAGGTCCCTAAAGGCTGTCAAACTCGTTCAAATTTCTGTGTTCACCTGTACTGTTAAAAGCCTATTTTCTAAGATATACTCAGAATGGCAGAAAGAGAGTAATAGTAGGCCAGTAAACCATTCAAGTACTTATGGCTTCTCTCCAAAATGATGTACTAAGGACTAACATGGGTTAAATATATGTATTATTCAAGGACATATTACAAAAAATTTGAAAATATCACCCTGAGTGAGGTAACTCAGACCCAGAAAGATGCACATCGCATCTATTCACTTACAACTGGATTTTAGCCAAATAGTACAGGATAACTATACTACAACCAACAGAATGAAAGGAAAATTAACATAGACTTTGTTACTTGTTACTGGGTCACTTTGCCCTAGTGAAGGCTGTGTAGGAAGAGGTAAGAGGAAGGACTTAGCCCTCATATGGCTGCTGAACTGAAGTGGGCTGATATGTAGGGCACTCCACACTGGAGGAGTAGTATAATTCAGAGAAGTGAGAGAGGGTGGGAAGGTGAGATTGTGGCCCGGGAAATGGAGGGATGAGACTTTGATGAAGGTGTAAATTGAAATAATAAATAAGAATTTAAAAAATAGAAAGAAAATGAGAGATGTTTGGGATGTAGAGATACCTCCGTGTTTACAAGTCCTAATTGCTCTTTCAGAGGACCTATGTTCAATTTCTAGAGCCCACATGAAAGCTCAAGGCTCTCTGTCACTCCAATTCTAGGAGATCTGCCACCCTCACACAGACATACATTCAGCCAAACACCAAAGCATAGAAAATAAAAATAAAGAGGAAAATGAGAGTTTTCTTGAGAACACATGTTATCACCACACATGTGCCCCACCAGGTGTATCCTTTTATGTTTGCCATTAAAAACATTCTAAGATGATGTTTTCTTTTTTCACCAGTCATTTATATTGATTTTATTAAAGGAATACCAATGTCTAATTTTTCCTCTACTATTGTAAAAAAAATCTCCATGTATTACAGTCACACTCAACCTTAGGCATGACACACTTTGCCTTCTCTTGCTCCAATATTTTGATCATCTTTATTCGCAATTCATGTGATTCTCAGGTAGCAGAAGATACCAATGATGTCATTAATAAATAGCCACTACGTATTATACTTAAATTAGCTCACATATTTATTGTCCCTTCCACAACTGGGTTTTCAAAACCTAAAAATCCCAGATTCTAGTAGAACAAATTGTCATTCTGCTCTCTTTAATAATGGATAAAATATGTACTTCACTCTAAGACTGCTACTCTAGGCTTTTAGTGTTTCAATTATTTAATATTAGTGGAACCACATTTGGCCCATTACCTTTATATGCTATATATAGATGGATAATAATTTTTTTGTATTATCTATATATGATAATAAGCACTCTATAATTTTAGCTGTTGCAATAATCTTTCAGTACATAATGAATAAACAATTTTTTTATCCTATAGTTAAACATTTATGTTTCCAGCACCATAACAAGGTTAGAATTTCATATCTCTCACTGTCCTCTATGTATCAATCTTGTTTGTATTTTGTGATTTCTCATACATTATAGCACAAAGGGTTTGTGCAAATACACAGATCATGAAGGTTACACATGTCACTGACTTGGGTGTGAACCAGTATCACCAATATCAACTTTATTCTTGCACAATTATGAGCCTCTTGTTCTTCAGGTGAGGGCATTGTTAAACAATTCAACTAATGTGTTAACTCTTTATCTTCTCTATAAGAGTTCAGAAGCCTTGTATGGATAAAGATCATATCAAGCAGTGATTAACAATTTACACAAACTAGACATCTGCAATGACTTCACCTCAAATCCAGTGATGCTTCATAATGGCTCATTGACATCAGACAGGATATGACAAAATATTATGAATACCACTCCAATATATTCCATTCCACACTAGTTCCTATAAAATTAAAGAATGATGTTACATAACGTGGAAAACTTACAAAAAGAAAAAGAAATTCTGAGGCTTTCAGTTTTCAAGGAAGAGTAGTTTTTAAGAGTGGACCCGTCTCTATTTTCAATCTGAGAATTTGCTTTCAATTTAATGTTATGTAATCGTTAAGAGAAATTACTCACACTGGAATTGAATAAATTGGTAAATAATACCATTAAATAGAAACTAAAGTCATTTTATTTAATCTCATGATAAATATGAAAAACAAATAATACAAATTGTAAGAATGAAGAACGTCACTTATTTTATATCTAACCTCTGTAATTCCAAAGGTTCCAGTTTAGTTATCATTGACTTCACAGTTGTTTTCAACATATAAGCAAATACATACCATGTATGTCTTTCTGGGCCTAAGTTACCTGACTTGGAATGATTTTTAAAAAATATTTATTTATTACTTTTGGTTACATCTCCAGCACAGTGTCCTCCTCTTTCCACCCCTCCCAGTTTTGCCTTCCCACTCTCTACCCCCTCTCCTTTCCATCCCACTCGTCTGGAGTGGAGTGTCCCGACAAAACAGTCCCCCCCTCCCCAGTTCAGCAGTCATATGAGGGATAAGAACCTTCTCATGCACTGAGGGCCTACTAGGCAGCACCGCTAGGGCAAAGTGTCTCATTGATAGGAAAGAAACTCTATGTTCCTGTTCCCTTTGGTGCATTGGTTGTAGTAAGTTATCCTGTACTAATATGGCTAAAAATATAAGTGAATAGATGCCATTTGCATCCTTCTGAGGCTGGTTTAGCTCACTCATGATGAGCTCTCTAGTTCCACCCATTTGACTGCAAATTGCATGATTTCATTGCTTTTGATGGTTGAGTAGTATTACATTGTGTAGATATACCACAGTTATTTTTTAATCTATTCCTCGGTTGATGGACATCTGGATTGATCCCAGTTTCTAGATATTACAAATAAGGCTGCTATAAACATAGACGAACAAACTTCCTTGTGATTTGTTGAGCAGTTATTTGGATATATACCCAGAAGTGTTATGGCTGGGTCTTGAGTTAAAGCTATTCCCTGTTTTGTAAAATATCGCCAGACTGATTTCCTAGTGGTTGTACACAGTTCCACTCCCACCAGCAATTGAGGAGTGTTCCCCTTTCTCCACAACCTCGCCAGCATGTGCTGTCATTTGAGTTTTTGATCTTAACCATTCTGAAAGGTGTGAGATAGAATCTTAGAATCGTCTTGAGTTGCATTTCTCTGATGATTAAGGATGCTGAGCTTTTCTTCAGGTGTCTATAAGCCATTAGGGATTCCTCCTGTGTGAATTCTCTGTTTAGCTCTGTTTCCCATTTTTGATTGGATTATTTGGTGTCCTGCCATTTAATTTCTTGAGTTCGTTGTAAATTTTGGATATTAGCCCTCTGTCAGATGTGGGGTTGGTGAAGATCTTTTCCCAATCTGTAGGATGCCTTTTTGTTTGAATGATTTTTTAAAATAATTACATTCTTGTACCAGACAATTTCAGACTTTATTTTATTAATGCCCCAGGAATATACTATTGTGTGTAAATTTATTTATCCATTTGTCAGTTGAGACATCTAGATTGTTTCAACAATTCGGCTAAAATGAATTGAGCTGCAATGAAATGTTGACACAAGTGTGTCTGTGGTAGCATGAAGCTACCTTTGGTGCCCCTGCAAATAATCCTTAGACAGTAGGGATACAAGAGACATTTCTTAACAAAATAATGACAGTTTACTGCAATCCCATAACCAACAGAAATTTAAATAGAGAAAACCTCAATTCAATTTCACCAAAATCAGGAATAAGACAAGATTGTCCACCCCCACCTCCCATGGCTATGCAATATAGTTTCTGACAACATATCCAGAGCAATAAGAAAACTGAAGAATATTACTGGGATACAAACTGGAAAAAAATCAAGGTATCTTTATTTTCAACTGATATGATCATAAACATATGTGATCCCCAAAATTGGAATGGAAACCTTCTGTGAATGATTAACCATTTCAGTATAGTGTCAAATATGTAATTAACTCACACAATTATTCATCTCATATGCAAATGTCAAAAATACTGAAGAAGACATTGGGTAAACTGAACCTTGTACAGTAGCCTCCAATAGTATAATATATCATGGGATAAACCAAACAAAGCAAGAGTAAGATGTGTTTTGCAAAAATTTTAAGACTTTGAAGAAAGAAACTGAAGCATATATCAGAAATTTGAAGAAAGAAATGTGAAGTATAACCAATGTTTTTGAATCCATTGGGCTATTATAGTAAAAATGGCTATTCCTCTAAAAGCAATTTAGGGATTTACTGCAAACCCCATAAAAGTTGCAAACAATTTTTCTCAGATCTTGAAAGGACAGTATTCAACACCATGTGGAAACCCAGAAAACGCTGGATAGACAAAACAATCCTGAAGATAACTCCTGAAGATATAACCATCGTAGACGTCAAATTGTACTACAGATTTATAGTCGTAAACATACCATTATATTGGTACAAAGAGACATATTGATCAATGGAAATAAATTGATGACTTACACATGATGTCTTATAGCTTGTGGCATCTAACATTTGAGGAAGAAGCCAGAAATACTCGCTAGAAGGAGACTTCTGGTAAACGTGGAGGGAAGCAAGTAGGTAATCCAAATTAATCCACACTTACAACCACAAAAAATACTCAACTTCCAATAAATCAAAGCACCAAATTTGATGGAGGAAAAACTTGGAAATAGTCTAAACTCAATGACACAGGGAAAGACTTTGTGAACATAACACTATTAGCACTGGTACTATGATCCATAATTAATAAATGGAATCTCATGAAACTGGAAACTTTCTGAAGGACAAAGGACATCACCATTTCAACAAAGTTTAAGGCTACACTATGGGGAACATTTTTATTAAGTACACATACGTGAAAAGGCTAATATCCAAAATATATAAATATGAATATAGATCAGGATATACCAAAAATCACATAACCAAACTGGAACCTGGGGAACATATATAAACAAAGTATTTTCAAAAGTGGAAATTCAAATGACTGAGAAATACTGAACCAAGTTAGGATATCTTTAATAATCAGGAAATAGTAATCAAAATGTCTCTGCTATGTCATCTTACACTTGTCAGGATAGCCATGATCAATTAAAAGAGTCACATGCTTTGTGGCAAGCATGTGCAGTTAGGAATACCTTCGTTGCTGCTGGTAGCACTGCAGTTGTAGAGACACCATTTACAACAGGGTGGGAGGTTCCTCACAATTTGGGACTCGGTCTACGTTAAATTAGAGGTATAAAATGTTTATTATATAATCTTTTCTATAGTCTGCTCATGAGTATAGTGTCCTCAACACTAGAATAATAAAACAAAAACAAAGAAAGCTTCTAGGCAACCAGAACTATGTTTTTCTGTCTCTATTCTTAGGATTAATGAAAGAGCCTATGCCCAGAATGATTGATCTTATGTAGGTTATATGGGTGCAGCCAAACCTTATCCTCCAAGAATTGTTCAGTAAATAAATTTACCTCAAGCATTAATCAGGACTCACCTGTGTGTTTTGAGTTTATTAAAAAAAAAACAATTATGTTGGTATTTTGATAGGAATTGCATTGAATCTGTATATTGCTTTTGGTAGGATGACCATTTTTATTATGTTGATCCTACCTATCCATGAGCATGGGAGATCTTTCCACCTTCTGATGGCCTCTTCTATTTCTTTGTTCAAGGACTTGAAGTTCTTATCGTACATGTCTTTCACTTGCTTGGTTAGAGTTACCCCCGGGTATTTTATATTGTTTGTGGCTGTTGTGAAGTGTGTTATTTCCCTAATTTCTTTCTCAGCCCATTTATTTGTTATACAAAGAAGGGCTTCTGATTGTTTTGAATTAACTTTGTATCCAGCCACCTTGTTGAAGGTGTCTATCAGTTGTAACAGTTCTCTGGTGAATTTTTGGGGTCATTTATGTATTCTATCTTATCATCTACAAATAGGACTAATTTGACTTCTTTGTTTCCAATTTGTATCCCCTTGATCTCCTTTAGCTGTCTTATTGCTCTAGAAAGAATTTTAAGTACTATGTTGAAGAGATATGATGAAAGTGGACATCCTTGTCTCATTCCTGGGATTAGAGGAAATGCTTCAATTTTCTCTCCATTTAATTTGATGTTGGCTACTGGCTTGCTGTGGATTGTCTTTATTATTTCTAGGTATGGCCCTTGTATGCCTGTTTTCTCAGAGACTTTTAGCACGAAGTGGCGTTGGATTTTGTCAAATGATTTTTCAGCATCTAGGAAGATGATCATGTGGTTTTTTTTTCTTTAAACTAGAACTGGGAAAAGCAATTCTCAACTTCATATGGAATAACAAAAAACCCAGAATAGCTAAGTCAATTTTGTACAAGAAAAAGCATATGGAGTTATCACCATTCCAGAATTCAAGCTGTACTACAGAGCAATAGTAATAAAAACAGCATGGTACTGGTATAGAAACAGACCAGTGGATCAATGGAATCAAATTGAAGACCCAGAAATGAACCACCACACTTATGGCCACTTAATTTTTGACAAAGAAGCCAAAACCATACAATGGAAAAAGGACAGTATTTTCAACATAGGGTGCTGGTCCAACTGGATGTCGACTGTAAAAGAATGAAATTAGACCCATACTTATCACCTTGTACAAAACTTAAGTCCAAGTGGATCGAAGACCTTAACATAAGGGCGGACACACTAGATCTACTAGAAGAGAAAGGGGGGAAAACTCTCGAACTCATCAGCACAGGTGACAACTTCCTGAACAGAACACCAACAACTCAGGATCTAAGACCAACAATCAATAAATGAGGCTTCATGAAATTGTAAAGCTTCTCTAAGTCAAAAGACACTATTATTCAAACAAAACACCAGCTTACAGATTGGGAAAAAAATCTTCACCAACCCCACATCTGACAGAGGGCTAATATACATAATTTACAAAGAACTCAAGAAATTAAATGCCAGGAAACAAATAATCCAATCAAAAAATGGGGAACAGAGCTAAATAGAAAATTCACAAAGGAGTAATTTATAATGGCTGAGAGACACTTGAAGAAAAGGCAAGGGTGTGGAGAAAGGGGAACCCTCCTCCACTGCTGGTGGGAGTGCAGGCTTTTGCAAACACTATGGAGGTCAGTCTTGCCATATCTTAGAAAACATGGAATAGCTTTTCCTCAGGACCCAGCCATACCACTTCTGGGTATACACCCAAATAACTCCTCACCGAATCACAAGGAAGTTTCCTCATCTATGTTCATAGCAGCCTTATTTGTAATAGCTAGAAACTGGAAACAACCCAGATGTCCCTCAACCGCAGAATGGGTTAAAAAACTCTGGTACATTTACAAAATGGAATATTACTCAGCTATCAGAAACAATGAAATTATGCAATTTTCAGCCAAATGGATGGAACTAGAGAAACTCATCCTGAATGAGCTAACCTAGACTCAGAATGATGCAGATGGCATCTACTCACTTATAGTTGGTTTTAGCTATATAGTACAGGATATCTATACTACAACCAACGCCTCAAAGCGAACATGGACTTAGACTTTTTGTTTGTTTGTTTTTTAGTTTTCTCTCCCTGGCAATGAGACACTTTTCACTGGTGGTACTGCTTTGTAGGAGGCCCCAGTGTACGAGGAGGCTCTTTGCCCTCATATGACTTCTGAACTGGGATGGGCGTCTGTTATGTAGGGATGGAAGGATTAGGGGGTAGAAGGTGGGAGTGGAGGGCTGGGAAGGGGGGAAAGAGGACAATATGATTGAGATGTAACCAGAAGCAACAAATAAATAAATTTATTTTTAAAGAAACCCAGAAAACCAAACCAAACCAAACCAAAACAACAACAACAAAAAAAACAAAGAGGCCAGTGTCTGAGGAGAAGTGATGCATGAGAAAGAAGAAAGAGAAAGAGCTAAAGAGAAAACAGGATTCTACAAAGAGAAATGGCTGCAAAGAAGAAAGAGGCTCTCCCTGCTACTGTTTCTTCTTGCTGATGTCTCCTGGTGTGCAGGACTTCTACTGAAACTGGTATTGCACCCCAAGAAACTGACCCTTATCAGCCAAAAAATAAGTAGCTCAAAAAGTCTAATTCCCTTCACCCTCTAACCTTTTTTCTCTCTTGCATACTGTTAGGGAGTTGGGAGGAACAAGTGGTAGAAGGGAAATAGCAGAATTAAGTACAATAAAATAGAGTGTGTATTTAAGTATAATATAACATAATATAATATAATATAATAATAAAGTCCTATTGATACAAACCTGTGCTTAGAGAAATGATGACTTCTTTATGGTGAATGGAAGAATGCATCATAACAGACCATTGTAAAGTGAACGGTAATTCATGTTATATAACATCAAAACTTAATAAGTGAATGATCAGAATGAGTCTTTAGCTTGGTCCATATAAGCATAAATTTTTGGATTTTGAATATTAAAATATTTTCTTAATATCAATCAAAATGTTCAAAATTTTCTATTAGAATGAATAATCTGTCTTCAAGTAGTAGTATGAGATTTGTTTTGCCAACTAATTATTTATTCAATTTATATACTGATCACAATGCCCCTCTCTCCTCTCATTCCAGTTCCACCCTCACACTCCCTTTCCCAAATTCTTCCTCTCCTTCTTCTAAAGGGAAGTGGAGGTACACCATGGGGAACAACCAGCCCAGGCTCATCAAGTCACAGCAGAACTAAGTGCATCCTCTACCACTAAGGCCATACCAGACAGCCAAGTTAGGGGAAAGGGATCCAGAGGCAGACAACAATGACAGAGACAGCCCCTGCTCAAATTGTTAGGGGATACACATGAAGATGAAGCTTCTGATGTGCCACATATGAGTATTTGTCCTAGGTACAGTCAGTGCATGTTTTTTGGTTTGTGGTTCAGTCTCTGTGATCCCCCATTGAGCCAGGTTAGTTTACTCTGTAAGTCTTGTTGTGGTGTCCTTGATTCCCAAACCTCTCTCAGTCCTTACCTTCATTATTACTCAAGCTCAACATATTGTTTGGCTGTGGGTCTCTGGATCTGTTTCCATTAGATGTTGGTTGAAACCTCTCAGAAAACAGTTATGCTAGACTGTAACCGAACTTTTAAATTATTATTTAACACTTATTTATTTATTACTAAATTCACTTATAACAAACACCAACAATTTCTTAACTATTAATCCTATAAATTCCTACAACTCCTTTAACCTATCAACTAAACCTATTGATAATCATAACAACCACTTTCATAACCTTTTAGAATGATACAGTCTCTGGGGCAGGTCCTCAGTCGTCAGGAACACAGTCTTTGTTGTAGATTCTTTAACACACTTAGCAGTCCTTCTTCTGGATCTCTCAGATTCAGGTTCGTCAGGGTCGTTGGTTATTGCAGTCTCACCTTAAATAAGGCTTCATGCTTTCTTCTCTGTGGGAGACCCCAGCCGTCTGCAGGCCAACTTACTTCTTTTGAATCAGGAACTCAGCTGCTCTGCCTCAGTCCTTAAAGCCAGGCACCGTTTCCTTTAGGCCACTGTTTGGACAGATCAAACCCCTCTAGGCAAAAGCTGAGCCACAGGGTCCAGTCCTTGGCCTTTTGGTGTCTTGCTCAGGCTTTCTTTACTCACCAGCTTCTTTCTGCTTCAGGGAGAGAGCTGGCCATCAATGGCCAGCCGTTTTTTCAGCAGGACTCTTGGAGCTCTCTAGCATCAGGGGCCTCTTCCCTTTGGGCTCCACGCACTGTCCTTAAATAGGAGGAACTCTGTTTCAGCTTAATTTGGGCTGTGCCCACTTAGCAGCTGAAAACAATGTCAGGCCAGATACTTTGTTTCTTCAATTCTATTGAGTCTTTCCTGTTTTCCTGACTTCAAACTTGTTTTTCAGTCTATTGCGTCTTTCCTGTTTTTGCTGACTTCATGCTGATATTGCTCTTCAGGCCCCGAATTAAGAGACAGTATCAGAAACTCCTATATATTTTCTAAATCTAATTTATCTAACCTCTACACTAGACACTTATTTGGAAATATAGCAGATTATTATTAATAGTGTCAGGTTTTGGCTCTCTTCCATTAGGGGGGTGTCCCCAGATGGGCCTGTCATTGGTTGTCCATTCCATCATCTCTGCTGCATCTTTATCACTGCACATCTTGCAGGCAGGGTTGTTTATGTGTTGAAGGTTTTCTGAGAAAGCTGCTCTCCCTTCCCTCCACTGGAAGTCCTGCCTTGATATAGATAGTGCCACATCACACTTGATATTTCCCATGCTAGGAGGTTAAGTTAGTGTCACACCTATAGCCTCCTGGGAGTCTCCCTTGTCCCAGGTCTCTGCCTCTTCCCATAGATTCCTCACATATTATTTCAGTTCTCTCTCTCAGCCCTCACTTACTCCCTCCCAAAGCCTAAAAGTGCACCTCAGTTTACCTCCACACTCCATCTCCCAGCCAGTTCCCTCCCTAAATCATCTTCCAATGTCCATTTCATTTCTGCTTGTCGGTAAGATTCAAGTATCCTTCCTTTGGTCCTCTTTGTTATATAGACTCTTTGGATCTGTCTGTTTTAGCCTGTTTATCCTATCCTTTATAGCTAACATGAGCTTATAAGTGAATACACCCCATGCATGTGTTTCTGAGTCTGATGATATTTTTTAGTTTATCTATTTTCCTGCAAGTTTCATCTGCCCATGTTTTTTTTAATGTTTATTTATTACTTCAGGCTACATCTCCATCATAGTACCCTCTTTCCACCCCTTCCAGTTCCACCTTCCCATCCTCTCGTCCCACTCCCATCGTTCCCCCTGCTCTGATGTGGAGTATCCCTGTATAACAACCCCTCTCAGTTCAACAGTCATGTGAAAGCTAAGAGATTCCTCTGGCACTGGGGGCCTACATGGTTGCATCACTAGGGCAAATTATCCTATTAATTGGTCACAAAGAAAATGTTCCTGATCCTTTGGTGTATTGGTTGTAGGATAGTTATCCTATACTATATGGCTAAAATCCAACTATAAATGTGTAGATGCCATGTGTGTCTTTCTGAGTTTGGGTTAGCTCACTCAATATTCTTTTCTAGTTCCATCCATTTGGCTGTGAATTGCATTATTTCCTTGTTTCTGAGAGCTGAGTAGAATTTCATTATGTAATGTGCACATTTTTTTTTTTTTTATCCTTTCAAGAGTTGAGGTACATCTGGGTTGCTTCCAGTTTCTAGCTCTTACAAATAAGGCTGCTATAAACATAGATGAGGATATGTCCTTGTGATTTGGTGAGGAATCATTTCAGTGGATACAAAGAAGTGGTATGGCTGGGTCATGAGGTAGGGCTAATCCAAGTTTTCTAAGATATTGCCAGACTGATTTCCATAGTGGTTGTACAAGTTAGTACTCCCACCAGCAATGGAGGAGTGTTCCCCTTTCTCCACAACCTTGCCAGCATGTGCTGTCATTTGAGTTTTTCATCTTAGGCCTTCTGACAGGTGTGAGATGGAAGTTCAGGTTTGTATTGAGTTGCATTTCTCTGATGATTAAAGATGTTAAGCATTTCCTCAAATATCTCACTGCCCGTAGAGATCCCTACTTTGTGAATTATCAGTTTAGTTCCATTTCTCATTTTTCATTGTTTTATTTGGTGTCTTCATGTTTAATTTTTTTAGTTCTTTATAAAATGTGGATATTAACCCTTTGTTGGAAGTGGGGTTGGTAAAGATCTTTTCCCATTTGGTAGGATGCCGTTTTGTTGTAAATACAGTGTCCTTTGCCTTACTGAAGGCTCTCAGTTTTGTGAGGCACCATTTATTTATTGTTGGTCTTAGAGCCTGAGCTATCGGTGTTTTTAGGAAGCTGTCACTTTTGCCAATGGATTTGAGGCGTTTTTCCCAATTTCTCTTCTATTAGATTTAGTGTGTCCAGCTTTATGTTAAGGTCTTTGATTCACTTGGTCTTAAGTTTTGTGCAAGGTGATAAGTATGGGTCTAATTACTTTGTTTTACATGTTGACATCAGTTACACTTGCACCTTTTGTTGAAGATACTGTCCTTTTTCCATTGTAAGGTTTTGGCTTCTTTGTCAAAAATTAAGTGACTATAAGTATGTGGGTTCATTTTTGGGTCTTCAATTTGATTCCATTGATCCACTGTTCTGGTTATATACCAGTACCATGCTATTTTTATTACTATTGCTCTGTAGTATAGCATAAAATCTGGTATGTTGATATGTTTTTTTCTAATTGTACAGGATTGAATTAGCTATTCTGGGTTTTTTATTAATCTATATGAAGTTGCGAATTGTTTTTTTCCAGGACTATAAAGAATTGTGTTGGTATTTTGATAGGAGTTCCATTGAATCTGTATATTGCTTTAGGAAGGATGGCCATTTTTATTATGCTGATCCTACCTATCAATGAGCATGGAGGATCTTTCCATCTTCTGATGTCATCTTCAGTTTCTTTCTTGAAGGACTTGAGGTTCCTGTCATATATATCTTTCATTTGGTTGGTTTGAGTTACCCCCAGGTATTTTTTATTGTTTGTCGCTATTGTGAATGTTGTTGTTTCCCTGATTTCTTTCTCAGCCCATTTATCTTTTGTGTAAAGAAGGGCTTCTGAATTTTTTTTTGAATTGGTTTTGTATCCAGCCACCTTACCAAAGTTATTTATTCGTTGTAAGAGTTCTCTGGTAGAATTTTTGGAGTCACTGATGTATGTTATCATATTGTCTGCAAATAGGGATAATTTGACTTCTTAGTTTCCAATTTGTATCCTCTTGATCTCCTTTAGTTGTCTTATTATTGCTCTAGCAAGAAATTCAAATGCTATATTGAGAAGATATTGTAAGTGGGCATCCTTGCCTTGTCCCTGAGTGTAGAGGAAATGCTTAATTTTCTCTCCATTTAATTTGATATTGGATGCTGGCCTGCTGTATATCAC
>CAJQZJ010000828.1:413085-509459 GCA_907164525.1 Lophiomys imhausi
CCTCCTCCTCCTCCTCCTCCTCCTCCTACTACTACTACTACTACTACACTACTTCTAGGGGCCTAGACTGGTTGAATCTGTTGATCTTCATGTATTGATTATGACCCCTATCACTCTCGTCCTCCTCGTTCTCTTGTAGAGGATTACAAGAGATCTACATAATGTTTGACTGTGTCTCAGCATCTGCTTTGATATTCTGCTGGGTGGAATTTTTCTTAGGATAGTTATTCTCAGTTCCTGTTCCTTTGGGTTTGTGGGTTGTAGTATAGTTATCCTGTACTATATGACTAAAATCCAGTTATAAGTGAATACATGCCATGTGTATCTTTCTGGGTCTGCCTTACCTCACTCGGGATGAGCTTTTTTAGTTCCATACATTTGGTTGCCAATTGCATGATTTCTTTGATTCTGATAGCTGAGTATTATTCCATTGTGTAAAAATACCACAGATTTTTGTCTATTTTTCAATTACAGGACATCTGGTTTGTTTTTAGTTTCTGGCTGTAACAAACAAAGCTTCTATGAACATAGTTGAACTGATGTACTTGTGGTTTGGTGAAGAAGCTTTTGGATACATATGCCCAGGAGTGGTATGGCTGACTCTTGAGATATAACTACTCCTAGTTTTCTGAGATAGCACCAGACTGATTTCAAAAGTGGTTGTACAAGTTTGCATTCCCACCAGCAATGAAGAAGTGTTCCCCTTTCTCCACATCCTTGCCAGCATGTGATATCATTTGAGTTTTTGGTCTTAGCCATACTGACTGGTGTGAAATGGAAATATCTGCACTAACTTCTTATCCAACAGAGGACTAGTATCCAAAATTTGCAAGGAACTTGAGAAATTAAGCATCAAGGAATCAAATAATTCAATAAAAAAGGGATACAGAGCTAAGCCAATAATTCACATAGGAGGAATTTCTAATGGCCAAGAGACACTTGAGGAATGTTCAACATTCTTTGTCATCAGGTAAATGCAACTCAATAGTTTCTCTTATATTAAGGAATGTCCCTTTTATTGCTACTATCTACAGAGTAGTTATCATGGCACATGCCAAAGGATAATTCATACTACCATGACAATGGAAACAAACTAGACATTGCTTAACACATCAATGGATAAAGAAAATTAATGCACTTATAATATCAAATAAATAATATCATAGACATTCTTCTGTACATCTTTTGAATAGAACTAGGAAAAATAAACCTGAGTTAGGTACCCAGGCCCAGAAGACAAACATATGAATTTGTACTTATGTGAATATAAACTGTGATGTCAATAATAAATAATGAGAAACCTACATAAATATAAAGGTTATATATAAAGTAATGGACTTCATTCTTGTAAATTACATCATTCATATTTGAAGCCTTTCATGAGATTAAATGCATTAAATTTAGTTTAGTTTTATGCAAGTTTGATCAATGTATGCAAATTTAGTGTCAGTAATGTTTAAAAGTTTATATAACATTGAATTGAAAGGAAAAAATCTGGTAGTACGACAGTCTCATGCTAGAAAAACACTCTCCACTGAAAACTACAATTCTCAGAATTTTTGCCCGGTTTTCTAATATTTCTCTTTGTGTAACAACTGTCTTTAACTTCTCTTAGGGTAAAACTATAAAAAAATGGGAACCCACATTTTGTGGTGACTGTTGTACCATAAATTTATTGCACTGCTCCTCATAATATAGTGACAATATGTAATCTCTAAAACCATTGAGACATTATGAATTTGAGGTGAGATCATTGCATTTGTCTTGTTTGTGTTACTTATTTTTCACTATTTTGCATACAATGATTGTGAACTCTTATGCAGAAGATAAGAAGTGGCTAAACCAATTGTTGAACTGTTACATTGTACATCTTGTGAAAAACCAGAGGTTCTTAGTAGTCAAAGAATGGAGTTGATTTTTCTTGGTAATTGTTCATACACAAGATGAACTTTGTGTGTAACTTCATGGTCTATGGATTTGCAGAAACAATTAGCAATATAAAGTTAAGTAAACAAAATAACAAAAATACAATTAAGATTGGCACATATGGTACAATGAGAGACAACGAGAAATTCCAACACCATCACGAGTGCTGTAAGCATGTACCATTTAACTGTAGGATTAAAAAAAAATCTCTTTAGATCCCTAATTAGGCAATGACTCAGAAACTAAAGTAATGCCTAAATTCACAGTAAAGTGAGATGACATGATAAATGTAACCACACTCTGAAAAAATAGTTGAAAACACCAACAAAACAAAACAAAACCACCAAAAAGTAAGCACGCAGACAAACAAAAAACAGAGTAGCAGACCTACAATTAAAACATATTCTACTAACATTTTTAACCATTTTTCCATTCTTATTTGGGACCCAAACAGGTTTACTACATCCCAAATCAGCAGGAAGTCATTTTGAGAGCCACGTCCCATCCCCAGAAGGTGGGGAGGGTGCTTTCCTCCCCTTTGGTTATTTGATGGATATTAGAAAATTTTGTTATTTAGGGGAAGAGACTACAAGCTGTTAAATGGTCTTGTTAAATGGGTTTTGGAGGTTAGGCCCAGGGACTTCTCTTTTTCTTTTCTGTATCCTTCTTTCTCTCCTATGTAGGAGTTAACAGACTTGAGAAAAAAATGGGACATAGACACAGTATAAGAAAGATCAAGAAAAAAGGACAGATTACTGAATATGCCCTTATACCTTTGTATAATGATGCAAAATTAATATTATATTTGGCTAAATTGGTATTGATCATTGTATATTAATGCAAAATTCAGATTGTATTGGACTACACTTTGCTGAAGGGAGCTGAAATGCAAGAGTTTTTTCTTTTAGGAGAACAGAGGGTTTAAGCTTTATAATTTTTGGAAACCTGAATAGTGAAAGGGAGAATCAACATATCAACTTATTTAACTAAAATAAGTTGTGTGCCTTTTGGACACAACTGGGATCCTCTGCAAACTGAGACTCCTAGACAGTGTGATTAGTGTTGATCAAAAGATTGGGACAAGAAATGACAATATCTGCCATGGGTAAGAATGAGTTTGACAAATGCACATGGAGATTTTTCTACAATACCTTGGAAGATTAGACATGGTTATTAATTTACTGTTATTAACATAAGTTATGTTTGAAAGAAGAAAATTTATCTTATAATGATTTCAATGGAAGTCATAAAAGGATTTACCTGGTGAGGCATATGTGTTGTGAACACAAGTGTTATCAAGAAACCTCTCATATATTTTTAAAAAACAGGACTTTATTTGTAAAAGTTAACAGCAATTTGGTGGAATTTGACCTTTGGGAAAGTGCATATAAAACTGATGGTAAGATCATTTTATTACTATATGGTTTCCTGGCTAGCTTTTATGAGCAAATTAAACTTTGATTAAAATGAACCTAAGATAAAGAACTTATGTCAGCAATAAGACTGTGGGCATACCAGAAGATATTTTTTAAACTTGTGATTGAAGATATACGATTCATCAACAAAAATCAAGTTGCATTTGAAGAGTAATAGAGAAAGCCAGTGGAAGGAATCTGTGAGCAGTTTTTACCGTGGTTCCTGAGTCAGTTCTTACTTTAATTCCCGCCCCAACTTTTTAAAATGATGGATACCAGCTGGAATAAATGTGACAAATTCTTTCCTATTGAAGTTGTGTTTTGCTATTGTTTTACAAAACTATAGAAAAAAACTAGAGTAGTCGATTATAAGAATGACTGCTTTTGTAGCGATCTATGAGGGTTTGATGTTTGTTTCTTTTAATTGTTTTTAATCTATTTAATCTCTTTAACTGGATTTTATATATTGGTGATTGGCTTGCATGTATTTCTGTACAGGAGTTATGAGCATGGTACAAGCAGAGATGACAGAAAGGCATTGGATGCCCTAGAACTGGAGTTATAGATAGTTGTGAGCCACTTTGTAATTGCTGATAATGAAATCCACATCGTCTGGAAGAGCAGGCAGTGGTATCAACAACTGAGCCATTTCTTCAGTCCCATTGTATCGGTATATGCAGTGACCCTTGTCTTTACAGAATATGTTCAGTTGAGAGGCTCATTTCTGCTGTCACCATGAAATTTTCATCAGGCAGATAACTGAAAGTGGAACATTATGGTCTTCGCAGAATAGTTCTTTCCCTGTATTGATTATATCTGACAGGAGAGCTTCTGGACTAATAAGAGATATTCCCTTTCCAAAATTGTTGCATTTGACTTCTCATCTTTGGTTGTTAATATATAAAAGTCAGTGGTGTATATTGAAAAGCAATTAATTGAAATTTTCTATTAATTTTTCTGGAACATTTTTTTAAAAACCAACACCAGGAAAAATATTACCTGACCCCCCCCCCCCCAAAAAAAAAGGTAATTGTCTCAGAGTTAAGATTAGAGCAGGACTCTGTTCTTATCATTCCAGGAGATTTAAAGCATCCATTCAAGGAATCCAGGGACAATTGGACAACGGAAACCTCAGCAGAAAACAGATCAGACACCAAAGAAGATGAGTAGCCCAGATTATCCAGCCTTGCAGACTTCTTCAGTAGCAGTTTCCTCAAAAGTATACAACCACAACAACTCAAAATCGCTAAGATCGTTCAGCTCCACAGACTGCTCCAGCCAGATCTTCAGTAAAGCTCTGAAGATCAGCTTCTGTCTATGAACTTCCAAGGATATCTAAATAGCTGAGCACAAAAGGACTGAACATTAAATGATTCTATTAACATTTTTAACCATTTTTCTATTCTTATTTAGGCCCCAAAGAGGTTTACTACGTCCCAAATCAGCAGGAAGTCATTTTAAGAGAACAATGTCCCATCCCCAGAAGGTGGGGAGGGTGTTCTCCCCCCTTCGGTTATTTGATAGATAATAGAAAATTTTGTTATTTAGGGGAAAAGACTACAGGCTGTTAAATGGTCTTGTTAAATGGGTTTTGGAGGTTAGACCCAGGTACTTCTCTCTTTTTCTTTTCTGTGTCCTTTTTTCTCTCCTATGCAGGAGTGAACAGACTTGAGAAAAATGGTACATAGACATAGTATAGGAAAGATCAAGAAAAAAGGACAGATTATTGAATATGCCATTATACATTTGTATATTGATACAAAATTAAGATTATATTTGGCCGCAATGGTATTGACCCTTGTATATTGATGTAAAATTAAGATTGTATTGATCTATATCAGTATTGATCTTTGTATATTGATACAAAATTAAGGGTAATGCTTCTTAAAGGTATTGTTCATAGTAATACTTAAAAAAGAAATGTCAAGTTTTGACCTCTTGCTACCAACCGGCATAAACTGTTTAGGATAATTAAGAAATGGAAACTAATAATCATGAAAACGTGTCATTTTCTTAGTTACTATGACAGTCTATCACAGTTATTTTCTAAGCTACTCAGAAATCAAGTTGCTAAGAGACAAGCAATATTTGCTTATCTAAATATAAGAGATAGATAGGGCATCTTCAAAAACCATAAGAGATCTGAAGAATATGGCATTCAATGATATTTTCTTAATTTAAGATTTTTTAATATCGAGACATGTCAGCTCCTGAGAGCAGCCCCTAATCTACTCCAAGTAGAAGATGAGCATCGATGAATCTCCAGTGGGAGATGATTGAATTGGTGGTAAGCCTTTCTCTTGGCAAGAAAAACACCTTGCTTCAACTGTAGACAGACTTCTGTCCAAAAAGGACAAAACTTGGAAGCAGATAAGTCGACAGCCTAGCTCAGCCAAGACAGGGTAGGTAAGTCCTTCATAATTCCTGCTCTATAATCAATGTCTGTTAGAGAAACGGGCCAAATGGCTGAAGATTGATGCTGTAATGTATGGAGAGAAAATGGGAAGTGTCCATGCAGCCACTGGTATGTCATTTCTTAGTTTTGGAAGCTGCAGGCCCTGCACTTCCTATATAATCAGATATATTTATCCCTCTCAGGTCTCTGAGGTGGTTGAAGAATAGATAGCTAGAGTCTCATAGTTAAATTTTGAGTTGTTTAGGAATCAAGAGGGTGTTCTGGATCTAAGAAGATATTTTTAAAATTGTGAGGCAATTTAGTATGAAAGCTGAGTTAGATATAGAACTTTAAACTCATGGAGATGGTTAGATAGTAGAATGTTAAAGTCAGGTGCCAAATACATATGGACTGGACATTGGGAATGTATGCTAAGCCATATAACTCTTATAATTGTGGCCTATTTATTTCTGTTGTTTTGTATTGTATTTATAGTTATAAGAAAAAGAACCATTTTTTGGACTGAAAGGGAGAGCGGATGGGCAGAAAAAGAAATACCTTAAACTAAAAAAAAAAAAATAAAAATAAAAAGAAGAAGGGAAGAGGATGGGGGTTGAGGGGGAGGAGGGTGGAAGGGTGGGACTGGATGGGGGAGTAGGGAGGGGATTGTGATTGAGATGTAACTTGAAGAAATAAAAAATAAATTATTAAAAAAAGAGTGAAAAAAACAACACCAATTTTTAAGATTGCTTTCTGAAAGAAGTTAAAAACATAAAGTAAGCTATGAATAATTTTTTACTTAATCATAAAATATAGCAGTGAAATGCCTAAACCAGCATAGTCCATAACTTGTAAACATTGAGAATTGAGTTTGATACCACAATATACATTGGAAAAAAATTCTGGTGTCCACATCTCTTTCTATTCCCTCCACTGGAAACATAGAGGTGGAAACAATTGTGTTCCTTGAAGCTCAGTGGCCATAATCTCTTGAACATGGAGCAAAGTTCCAGGGAGATTGTACCTTAAACAATGTTTATAAAATGCTTGACACTGTTCTCTGGCCTATGCACACATTGGAGAGAACAAATGGTCACAAACATGCGATCATGCACATGCATTTGGACACAGACAATTGCACTGTATAACATGTAAAAATACGAAGAAATGTTAAACCTCTATACTTGTATGTGCACAGAACAGAGTAACAACTGTTTTAGACAGATTTTTAGATGGTAGTATAAGATTATGTATGTATTTTAATATATTTTAATTGGTGACACATAGTCATGGTCTTACAAGTAAGTATAAGGACTTGTTAAACGATTTTGAGACTAAATTGCTTCTAACAAATAATGTAACAACTGAACAGTATCTGACTGTTTCTAGTTGAAACAATGGGCTTTTGTTTATTCTTATTCTAGTGAAAGTTTCATAATAAATTTAATTTAAAAAATCCTTTAATATGCCTTATCCAAAATGTGTTTGAGAGTTTAAAAATATTAACTATTGGCTATCCCATTTCATGTTATTATGTAGGAAATAAACACAGATTTTAAAATCTTATGTGCTCATTCTTCAACTGTATGTTGAAACAATGACATCTTATTTTTAACAATTAATTAATTAATGCAAATTCATTACACAGCCAAAGATCAGTATTCTTTAACAGGAAAACAGATAAATAGTGAGTCTAATTATTATTTTAGTATAACTGGTTATAGGGTAGTTCACTGGATTGTCATTAATTAATTAGTGAGCTGTCACACCCACTTATGAATAGTGACTCTCATTTTCCAAGCAGATGTCTATTTCCAATATCTACAGCTAGACATTGTCATCACATCACCTCATTGTGTTGAGAATTTTGTCTTGAGTTTGTGAACACTCGTGAATGTTCTCATAGTGCTACAAGTCCTTGAGTACAAAAGTCATCCTGGGTCCACAAAACTGTATTTTCTGTATTTTTAGCAGAGCCTCTGGCTGTCATATTCTTTATCGTCATCTTTGATCATTTAAATTCCTCAGGGTAATGGTATTTAATAGGTGACACATTGAAATTAATCAAAGTTAATGATACTTTTCACTTTTATTAATCTGTATGGCAACTTTTGTCATGATGAATGTTATCCAATAGGGATGAAGTTTTTATATTAATACTGAATGTATTTCTCTGTGTAATATGTCTCAAATACAACATATCTCAGCAACAGCTGCTTAAGTTCTGGAAGTTAACCAACAGTAATGGCAATAATATCTACTGTTTGGGGTCACATTTACCACAGAGACAAATAGAAGAAAAAGTTATACCATTTCTGGTAATGAGAGTTTTTCCCCATCTAATATATCCATAAAAGGATTTCCCCTCTTATTGTAGATTACTCTATTTAAATTATTAGAATGTATGACTGTGTATATAGTTTAGTAAGTCTTTCTGCAGTATGTTGGCATGCGAGTTTTTCTAAAGTCCTTTAATGATGCTATGCTTCTGACTAGCCATTCCACCCTGTAATCTTCATCTCACTTAATATGGCGAGATCCAATATTCACTATTGAACCTTTTCCTTACTCTCTCTCTCCCCTCCATTGAAAGTTACCACTACCCATATACCCTTTGCACATTTACTGGATTATATATGTTGTCAAAAATCAAATGTTCATAACCAAAATTCAAAGCTATCATTCACATACGTAAAGAAATGTATGACAAATATCTTCCAGATTTTGTGTTCCCTCACTTAGAATGGTTGTTTCCTACTTCATTTATTTACCTTTAAATTTCAACATTTCTGTTTTATTAAAAAGTGGATTAGATTGTTTGTGTCATTGTGTATTTCCATGACCTTTTCTCAGGTGAAAGACATCTCTGCTGTGGCAATTGTGAAAAGAACATCAATGGACATTGTTGGGTAAGTATCTCTGTAATGTGATGTAGAATACCTGAGGTATGTGTGTGCAGGTGGAACAAATGGCTCATTGGTAACTAGAACTTTTGAATAAATATTTTCCTTCAGTCAGTCAACTTCCATGCTTGGAACATCATGTTTTCTGAACAAACTGCTTTTGACATAGGAAAGATTAATCCAGTTTTAATGAAGTACAGGTAGCAAAAACCACAGTGTAAAGAACAATGTGTACAGTTTGATTTGGAGAAAAATAAAAATTATGAGTATTTGTTTAATCTTTAATCTTGCTTTTGTTGAAGATTGATATGATGTTTGGGGTTCTGGCTACAGACAAACAGCTTGTATATTCACAAACCAAATTTTAGTAAATTATATGTGACCAAATAAATTATAAACGAGTAATAATGTAAGAAGTCCGAACACACTAAATCTATTAGAAGAGAAAGTGGGGAAAACCCTCAAACTCATCGGCACAGGTGAGAACTTTCTGAATAAAACACTAACAGCTCAGGATCTAAGACCTTCAATCAATAAATAGGACCTCATGAAACTGAAAAGCTCCTGTAAGGCAAAAGACACTGTTATTTGAACAAAACTGCAATCTATAGATTGGGAAAAAAATCTTTACCAACCCCATATCTGACAGAGAGCTAATATCCAAAATTTACAAAGAATTCAGGAAATTAAATGCCAAGAAAACAAATAATCCAATCAAAAAAATGGGGAACATCAATTTGGCTGCAAATTGGATGATTTCATTTTATCTAATAGTTGAGTAGTATTCCATTGTGTAGATGTACCAGTTTTTTTAATCCATTCTTCAGTTGAGGGACATCTGGGTTGTTTCCAGTTTCTAGCGATTACAAATAAGGCTGCTATAAACATAGATGAGGAAAGTTCCTTGTGATTTGGTGAGGAATCATTTGGATGTGTACCCATAAGTGGTATAGAGAAGCTCATCCTGAGTGAGCTAAATGAAACTCAGAAGGATGCACATAGCATCTATTCATTTATAGTCAGATTTTAGCCATATAGTACAAGAAAACTATACTACAACCAATGCACCAAAGAGAAGATGAACATAGAGATTTTTTTCCTATCAATGAGACACTTTGCCCTAATGGTGCTGCCTTGTACGCCCCCAGTGTATGAGGAGGCTCTTGGCCCTCATATGACTGTTGAAATGGAGTGGATGACTGTTATGTAGGGATACTCCACAACATAGGAGTGGGATGGAAGGGATAGCAGGTAGAGAGTGGGAGGACTGGACTGGGAGGGCTGGAAAGAGGACACTGTGATGAAGATGTAACCTGAAGTAATAAATGAATATTTTTTAATGTGGAGGAGAGCTGAAAAGAGAATTCACAAATGAATAATCCCTAATGGCTGAAAGACACTTGAAGAAATGCTCAGCATCCTTAATCATCAGAGAAATGCAACTCAAGACAACCCTAGAATCCATCTCACACCTGTCAGAATGGTTAAGATCACAAGCTCAAATGACAGCACACCCTGGCGAGATAGTGGAGAAAGGGAAAATCTCCTTCATTGCTTGTGGGAGTGCAGGCTTGTGCAACCACTATGGAGTTCAGTCTGGTGATATCTTAGAAAACTTGGAATAGCTTGGCCTTGGGACCCAGCCATATCACTTCTGGGTATACATCCAAATGATTCCTCACCAAATCACAATGAAGTTTCCTCATCTATGTTCATAGTAGCCTGATTGTAACAGCTAGAAACTGGAAACAACCAATATGTCCCTCAACCAAGGAATGAATTAAAAAACTGTGGTACATGTACACAATGGAATACTACTCAGCCATCAGGAAAAACAAAATCATGCAATGTTCAGCCAAATGAATGAAACTAGAGAAGCTCATCCTGAGTGAGCTAACCCACACTCAGAAGGATGCACATGGCACCTACTCACTTGTTATCAGATTTTAGCCATATAGTACAGGATAACTATACTACAACCAATGCACAAAAAGGAACATGAACATAGACTTTGTTTCCTATTAATGAGACACTTTGCACTAGTGGTGCTGCCTTGTAGGCCTCCAGTGTATGAGGAGGCTCTTGACCCTGACCCTCATATGACTGGTGAACTGAGCCGGGGAACTGTTATGTAGGGACACTCCACTCCAGAGGAGTGGGATGGAAGGGATAGGGAGTATAGGGAGAAAGGGTAGGACTGGGAGGGATAGAAAGTGTGATGAAGAGGTAACCTGAAGTAATAAATAAATATTAAAAAAAGAAGTCAACATAGTCTTGTTCTATGTACGATGTTATGACAAATCCATTTTATTGAGTTAAATAATCTATGGGCAATGCATAGAGGAATAGTCAGCACAGACAGTGTATTGAAAACACAGAAATAATTGGAAACTAGAGAATATGATTTTCTTTAAAACTAATATATGTTGTTTATTTACATGAATATTTGTTGATGTCCATTAAGGAGTTGAAAAACATCAATGTCTCAGAGATAAACTATGGATGGAAACCTCATAGAGGCTCCATCAAGGAGATGTCTTCAAATTTGTCTTCCAATCTCTTTTACTCTAGTTTCTCACATGTCCACTTTTAGAATTTTTAGGACAAGAGGCAAAAAGTTCCAGAATATAGTTTGACTGCCTGTCTCCTTCTCTTAGTCAGTCACCCACAAATAGTTAAAACCAAATTGAAAATTTCTTCTGTATCCCTCACCTAAGAGCATCCCTTGGTTAGATGACAGCTGTTTTATAACATAAAACCACAGGTGTAGTGCTCATCTAATACCAAGCTGATAAAATAAACCACATTTTAACATGTGTTCTGAGGCCCCCATATGGAAGAGGTATATTACATGGTGTGAAAATTAACATAGCAGTCATTTATGTCTAACTCAGTAGCAGGGTGTACGTAACACAAAATGGTAGAAAACTGTTTTAGGTAGGCAGTAAGGGGCTCACTGCACTTTTTGTCTACTACTTATACCAATATTTAGACTATTTGGGAGAAAATAACTAATGCAACTTTACTGTCATCAAAATTAAATCAAGGCAATGGTGAAAATCAAAAGTTAGGGGAGTAACGTTTTTCATAGGAACAGAGGGAAGGTTTTCTTGACAATTAATGATGCAAGTAGAGAGAGAAGAATAGTATTAGATGAAGCCCTAGATGGAGATTTATACCCAGAGAAGGAATGGAAGCTCTCCCCTCCTTGTCTTCTTGTCCTATTTGTGCTGCATTAATGCATTCTGTATAATTATGAAACTCTGTATCTCGTAAGGATGACCCTTTGCTTCAACAATTTTTTCATGTCTTATGTTTATATAGTTTATTGGTCATTTAAGATTCAACTGAGGGAGAAAACAAGATATTTCATGACAAAATCAAATTCAAACAATATCTCCCCACAAACCCAGCCCTACAGAAGATCCTAGAAGGAAAATTCCAACATAGAGAAGATAACTACACCCAAGAAAACAGAGGAAATAGAAACCTCCACAGCAACTAAACTAAAGAGAAACAAGACAGCCAGCTATACCAAAATAATTGGAAATAACAACCCCTGGTCACTAATATCCATCAACATCAATGGACTCAACTCGCCAATAAAAAGACACAGACTTACAGACTGGATCCGCAAACAAGACCCATCTTTTTGCTGTATACAAGAAACACATCTCACTTTTGAAGATAAACACTACCTCAGAGTAAAGGGCTGGGAAAAGGTCTTCCAAGCAAATGGACCCAGGAAACAAGCTGGAGTAGCCACCCTAGTATCAAACAAAATAGACATCCAATTGAAGTTAATAAAAAAAGACAGAGAAGGGCATTACATACTCATTAAGGGAAATATCCACCAAGAGGTCATCTCAATATTGAACATCTATGCCCCAAATACAAAGGCACCTACATTTATAAAAGAAACGCTTCGAAAACTTAAATCGCACATCGATCGAAACACTTTAATAGTGGGAGACTTCAACACCCCACTCACAACTATGGGCAGATCATCAAGACAGAAGCCAAACAGAGAAATAATGAGTCTAACTGAGATCATGAACCAAATGGACCTAACAGATATCTACAGTACGTTTCACCCAAACACAAAAGAATGCACCTTCTTCTCAGCACCTCACGGAACCTTCGACCATATAGTTGGACACAAAGATAGCCTCAACAGATACAAGAAAATTGAAATAACCTCTTGTATCTTATCAGAACACCATGGAATAAAGCTGGACTTTAATAGCAAAAGAATCAACAGAAAGTCTACACTCACATGGAAATTGAACAACTCTTTACTAGAGGACCACTGGGTCAGGGAAGAAATAAATAAGGAAATCAAAAACTTCTTAAAATCCAACGAAAATGAAGACACAACATACCCAAACCTATGGGACACAATGAAAGCTGTGCTACGAGGAAAGTTCATAGCACTAAATGCCTTCAAAAAGAAAATTGTGACAGTTCATATTAGCGAATTAACAGCTAAAATGGGTGAATTGGAGAAAAAAAGAAGCAAACATTCCCAAGAGGAGCAGAAGGCAGGAGATCATCAAACTAAGGGCTGAAATCAACAACTTAGAAACAAAAAGAACTATACAAAGAATCAATGAAACCAAGAGTTGGATCTTCGAGAAAATCAACAAAATAGACAGACTCTTAGCCAAATTAACTAAAAGACAGAGGGAGAAAACACAAATCAACAAAATCAGAAATGAAAAGGGTGAAATAACAACAGACATTGAGGAAATCCAGAGAATATTTGGATCCTACTTTAAAAATCTATACTCTACCAAATTTGAAAACTTAAGTGAAATGGACAATTTTCTTGATAGATTCCACCTACCACAGCTAAATCAAGATCAGATAAACAGATTGAACAGCCCTATAACCTCTAAGGAAACAGAAACAATCATTAAAAATCTCCCAACCAAAAAAAGCCCAGGTCCGGATGGCTTTAGCCTGGAATTCTACCGGACCTTCAAAGAGGAGCTAACACCAATACTTTTCAAACTCTTTCACCAAATAGAATCTGAAAGAACATTGCCAAACTTATTCTACGAGGCCACAATCACCCTGATTCCTAAACCACACAAAGACCCAACAAAGAAAGAGAACTTCAGACCAATCTCCCTCATGAACATAGATGGAAAAATACTTAATAAAATACTAGCAAACCGAATTCAAGAACACATCAAAAGTATCATACACCATGATCAAGTAGGCTTCATCCCAGGGATGCAGGGATGGTTCAACATACGAAAATCTATCAACGTCATTCACCATATAAACAAGATGAAAGAAAAAAACCACATGATAATCTCGCTAGCTGCAGGAAAAGCATGTGACAAAAACCAACACCCCTTCATACGAAAAGTTCTGGAGAGAATGGGCATAGAAGGGCCGTACCTAGAAATAATAAAGGCAATATACAGCAGGACAGTGGCCAACATCAAAATAAATGGAGAGAAACTTGAAGCATTTCCTCTAAACTCAGGGACAAGACAAGGATGTCCACTTTCACCATATCTCTTCAATATAGTACTTGAAGTTCTTGCTAGAGCAATGAAACAACTAAAGGACATCAAGAGGATAAACATCGGAAACGAAGAAGTCAAATTATCCCTATTTGCAGATGATATGATAGTATACATAAGCGACCCCAAAAATTCCACCAGAGAACTCTTACAGCTGATAAAAAACCTTCAGCAAAGTGGCTGGATACAAAATTAATTCAAAAAAAAAAAAAAAAAACAGAAGCCCTTTTTTGTACAACAAACAAATGGGCTGAGAAAGAAATAAGTGAAACAACCCCCTTCACAATAGCCACAGACAACATAAAATACCTGAGGGTAACTCTAACCAAGCATGTAAAGGACCTGTACAACAAGAACTTCAAGCCCGTGAAGAAAGAAATGGAAGAGGCCTTTAGAAGATGGAAAGATCTCCCATGCTCATGGATAGGTAGGATCAACATAATAAAAATGGCCATCCTACCAAAAGCATTATATTGATTCAATGAAATTCCTATCAAAATACCAACACATTTTTTATAGACTTGGAAAGAGCTAGTCTCAATTTCATATGGAACAACAAAAAGCCCAGAATAGCTAAATCAATCCTCCACAATTAAAAAAATCTGGAGGTATTACCATTCCAGATTTCAAGCTGTACTACCGAGCAATAGTTGTAAAAACAGCATGGTATTGGTATAGAAACAGACCAGAAGATCAATGGAATCGAATTGAAGATCCAGAAATAGGCCAACACACTTATGGCGACCTAATTTTTGACAAAGAAGCCAAAAGCGCATAGTGGAAGAAGGACAGCATCTTCAACAAATGGTGCTGGTCCAACTGGATGTCCATTTGTAAAAGAATGAAGCTAGACCCATACTTATCACCTTGTACAAAAATTAAGTCCAAGTGGATCAAAGACCTTAACATAAGGCTGGTCACACTAAATCTACCAGAAGATAAAGTGGGAGAAACCCTCGAACTAATTGGCACAGGCGACAACTTCCTGAACAGAACACCAACAGCTCAGAACTTGAGATCAACAATCAATAAATGGGACCTCATGAAACTGAAAAGCTTCTGTAAGGCAAAGGACACTGTCATTCGGACAAAACGGCAGCCTACAGACTGGGAGAAAATCTTCACCAACCCCACATCTGACAAAGGGCTAATATCCAAAATCTACAAAGAACTCTAGAAATTAAATACCAAGAAACTAAATAATCCAATCAAAAAAATGGGGGACAGAGCTAAATAGAGAATTCACAAAGGAGGAATCCCTAATGGCTGAGAGACACTTGAAAAAATGCTCAACATCCTTAATCATCAGAGAAATGCAACTCAAGATGACTCTGAGATTCCATCTCACACCTGTCAGAGTGGCTAGGATCAAAAACTCAAATGACAGCACATGCTGGCGAAAATGTGGAGAAAGGGCTACCCTACTCCATTGCTGGTGGGAATGCAGGCTTGTGCAACCACTATGGAGGTCAGTCTGGCGATATCTTAGAAAACTTGGAATAGCTCTGCCTCAGGACCGAGCCATACCACTTCTGGGTATACACCCAAATGCCTCTTCACGGAATCATAAGGAAGTTTCCTCATCTATGTTTATAGCAGCCTTATTTGTAATAGCTAGAAACTGGAAACAACCCAGATGTCCCTCAACCGAAGAATGGGTTAAAAAACTGTGGTACATCTACACAATGGAATATTACTCAGCTATCAGGAACAATGAAATTATGCAATTTGCAGCCAAATGGATGGAACTAGAAAAGCTCATCTTGAGTGAACTAACCCAGACTCAGAAGGACACATATGGCATCTATTCACTTATAGTAGAAGGCATCAATACTACAACTAACACACCAAAGGAAACTTGGATATAGACTTCTTATTTTTAATTTTTATTTTTTATATATTAGCTATATTTTTTCTATTTTTTAGTATTTTTTATCTATTGTGTGCTTATTGATTTGTTTGTTTAGTAGTTCTCTCTCCCAGGCAACAAGACACTTTTCACTGATGGTACTGCTTCGTAGATTCCCCAATGAATGAAGGGGCTCTTGGCCCTCATATGACCTCTCAACTGAGATGAGGGACTGTTATATAAGGACACCCCACCCCAGAGAAATGGGATAGAAGGGTTAGGAGGTAAAGAAAAAAATGAAATATGATGTTTTGGCCTTTTACTACTAACTGTCATAAACTGTTTAGGATAATTAAGAACTGCAAACTAATGGTTATGCAAGCTGGTCATTCTGTTAGATACTATGATAGCCTTTTATAGTTACTTGCTAATCTAATCAGAAATAAACCTGCTAAGAGACAAACAACATGTGCTTACCCTAATATAAGAGATAGATAGGGCCTCTTCAAAAACCTCAAGAGATCTGCAGAATATGGCATTCAAAGATGTTTTGTAACTTTAAATTTTTTTATATCAAGACATATCAACTCCTGACAGCACCCCCTATTCTCCTCCAAGTAGAAGATGAGCATCGAAGATCTCCAGTGGGAGATTATTGAATTAGTCGCAAGCCTATCTCTTGGTTGGAAAAGCCCCTTGCTCCAACTGTAGACAGAATGCTGTCCAAAAAGGACAAAACCTGGAAGCAGGTAAGTAGACAGCCTAGCTCTGCCAAGACAAGGTAGGTATGTCCTTCATAACCCTTGCTCTACAATCAATGTCTGTCAGAGAAGCAGGGTCAAATGACTGAAGAGCGATGCTGTAATGTATGGACAGAAAAATGGGAACTGTCCAGGCAGCCACTGGTATGTCATTTCTTAGTTTGGGAAGCTGCAGACCCTGTACTTCCTATAAAATCAGATATATTTATCCCTCTCAGGTCTGTGATGCGATTGAAGAACAGATAGAGTCTCATAATTAAATTTTGAGTTGTTTAGGAGTCAAGAGAATATTATACATCTAAGAAGATACTTTTTAAATTGTGTTGCAATTAGTATGAATGCTGAGTCAGATATAGAACTTTAAACTCATGGAGATGGTTAGATAGTAGAATGTTAAATTCAAGTACCAAATACATATGGACTGGTCATTTGGAATGTAATTTAAGCCATATAACCCTCATAACTGTGGCCTAATTACCTCTGTTGTACTGTATTGTATTTATTATTATAACAGAAAGAGCCATTTATTGGACTGAAAGGGGAAACTGTAGGGGGAAACTTAAAATAAAATAAAAGAGGATGGGGGGTTGAGGGTGGGAGGGTGGGACTGGAGGTGGAATAGGGAGGGGACTGCGATTGAGATATAACTTGAAGAAATAAAAAATAAAGTTAAAAAAAAGGAGTCACAGTATTGTAGTTATCAAGAAGCACATAAATAGAAATACTGAAACTGAGACCGGTGAGGCCTTCAAAGTTCTTTTTGAGAAGAAGTTTAAAAGGACAATGAAGGTAATTAGACAGTCTGAGAGAAATGTCTGGTCTGGTTAAAAGATTTGGAGTTCCTTGGTTTTAATATTGACTTATTTTTGTTTTATATGCATGAGTACTTGGCCAGCATGTATGTCTGTGCATCCTATTAATGCAATAATTATGGAAATCAGAAAGGGCATCAGATACCCTGGAACTGTAACTATAAATTCTTGTTAGTCACTCATGGTCTCAAGGCAACAAACTTAATATGCAAGATGTGCACTCACTGCTATTAAGAGTTGGGTTATCTCCAGAATAAATTGAGAGTTTGTGTGTATATTTTTGTCAGAATGACAAAGAATACATGCCTCAGAGCCCTGTATCTTGCCTTAGAGTTGGTTATGTTTGACAATGGGAGATGCTCATTTTGTCTTCATTAACAGAAGAGAATTTGCACTATGAGTGGGTGACCCAAATGAACATATTTCCATGTACAGTTTCTTTTATGGAAATGTGGATTTGGAGGTAAAAATATGTCCTCAAATGGTGAAGGATGATATAGAAAAATGTGAAATTCTTGGTTTTAATTAGCACACACATGGGAGAAGTGTAAAATCCAAAATATATAAAAACCTTAGAGTACGCTGTGTCATGGTATCAAGAAAATATACAATGAAATTTAAATATGAAGAAAAGATCTAAACAAATTATTTTCAAAAGAGGAAAGTTAATTATTTTTAACTTTTAATTAATTGTCAAAAATTAAATTATTGAGAAACTTAAATAAAAACAATTAGAGCACATTTAGTCATCAGGGAAATGCTAATCAAAATGACTTTGAAATATCTGTCATAATGGCCAGGATCAATGAAAACAGTGACAAATTACACTGGCAAGCATATGAAATAAGGGCTACATGCAGGTGCTGGCAGGACTACCCTGGAACAGACACCATGGAAATCAATGTGGGGATTCCTATAAAAGATGAGAATATATCTACTATAACATCTAACTATAACACGTTTTTATTGGTATAATCTTTCTATGAGTATAAAGATACTCTCTCTCTCTACACAAACACACACACACACACGCACGCACGCACACACACACCCAGACAGACAGACAGACAGATAGATAGATAGATAGATAGACAGACAGACAGACAGACAGATAGATAGATAGATAGATAGAGTCTTCTTGGTACCAAAATCTATGTATTTCTGTCTTTATTTGTAGTATTAATTAAAGTGCCTAGGCTCAAAATGATTGCTTTTATGTGATTTATACAGTTTCAACTAAAACTTAACCTTCAACAACTATCTAGTAGGTAAATCTACATCAAGCAGTAATCAGGACATACCTATGCTAAATAAGGGAAACAATGAGATCTTTGTGGTAAGTAGAAGGACATCATGAAAAGTCAGTGTAAAGCAAACAGTACATCACATAATATGATCTCAAACTTAAGTGAATAATCAGAATGAGCCTTTACCTTGTTCCATATAAGTATTAATTTCTAGATTTTTAATATTAAAATATTTTTCTGTTAACCTATTAAAATACTGTACTAAACTATGTATTGCCTGTCTTTAAGTAATATTCTGAGATATGTTTTTAATCAATATTATTTTGGAAAACATTCAATCATTTTTATAACACTTTTTATATCAGGAATAAGGAGACATGTAGCATTTACTTTTAGTGAGATAACAATCTTCAGAAATAAATGGCCTGCACCTTGAAATTTATAAACCATACCAGCTGGATAAGTTAGCAAGGGGTGGAGGAAGTAATTATGTAAGCTGCTTAGCAAATGAAATAGAATGACTAACCAGGAAGATAATAATAATGTCCTGGTTTAGAAGAACCTTGTGTTGGGTGTTCTCTTAACTACATAACATGCCTAAAGTTTTAATATGTTAGTTTTATTACTTCTGGTTGTCTGGAAGAGATACAAGTCTTTTTGCTCCAAGGAATTATGACTCCAACATGGCATGTCATTAAGTAAGTCAGGATTACAATTGTTTTGTACTAGGACTCAGACAAGACATAATATCAAAGTTGAAAGTTCTTCATATTCATTAAGTGTTTATGTTCCCATAGATAATTGGTCAAAAATGTATTATAATTGCAGAATTGAATACAAATACCCTTATATGTGTACATATACTGCTTTAATTTCAAGTCCCACATAAAAGTATGGGGTAAACAGTTGCAACTAAAAAGAGCATAAAGAGAAAATTTGATTGTAACATACTTAGGTTATTGGGAACAGTGAAGACCAAAATTCAAGTACTGTTGTTCTTAGAGACAGACAGCAATGCTTACTAGTTGTTAAGGCTCTTCTTGATGTTTAGGTAGAAAAATGAGTACTTTCCTATTTTTCAAAAGGAGAAGAAATTAAAGTATATAAGAAATAGGAAAAACAAAACTAATCAAACCAAGAAACATTGTAAGTGCAAATGGAAGCTAAGAAATTGAGCCTTGAAGAGCTCAGAATGTTTTATTTTACCTTTAAATGTGGAAATTAAGCCTAAATATTGACAATGGGAGAGGAAGTATGAAAATTTTTTGAAGAAAAATTTACTCTTGTCGTGGAGATAGATTTATGCATAAGTACATAGTCTTGCTTGATTAAAATATGGAGCTGAAATAAGATAAAATATAATTGGTAAACATGTGAAATTATAAAATAATTAGTAAAATATATTTTATGAAAGAATATATGTCTAACATTTTTAATTATGATTCTTCAGAAGAGAGATCATACTTATCTAGATGTCAATGGATAATGTTTACAACACGAAAGCTCCAAACCGTCACAATATTGCTTCAATCTTCAATGAATCTCATTCACCTTAGGCCCAGACATGACCATATCATGGTTCATAATGGTTTTATATTGTTTTATGTATTCTCCCTCGAAATCAACATCTATTGCCATGTTTAAAACTACTCACTACAAGCATAAATTATAATTGTCAAGTTAAAGAATCAGCAAAAATTTTCTTTTCTCTGTAATCCCTCATCATAATTTTTCCACAATAATGATTAACTTTCCATGCCTTGATCAACATTACAGGTTGTGCAAGACTTTAAATTTGGCACACTATTTTTTGTTCCATATCTAATTTAAATATACTTTGGGGCACCTCCCATTACCATTTATAATTTTTTTTATTTCTGGAATTCCATTTTTAAAGTCTCAATGTTGGTCTATGTAAGCCAGCATTTTACAGAGGATTGTATGGCAGAGAGATGTTAAATAAACATTGTAGTAGGAGAGGTAGAAGTAAAAAAGCATCTTTGAAATTCCTATATTCAATAGTACACAAGTGTACACAGAACATGTTATCCATAAGTCTTTAAGGGATATCAAACTTAGCTTGGAATATAATTATCTGAAATTTGTTTTATCAAAAACATGACTCGCAAGAATGAATATATCCAAAAAGAAGGAGAATTTATAGTGCACTATCAGTTATCAGAAAGGTCCAGTCAGCTAGGATTCTTCCTATAGGCCATAATTCTAACCCAGACTTAATATGCTCCATAACAACACAAAATATACTGGAAATGTAAGAACATTATTGAACTTCTGTGTAGATAGAAAAGCTCCCTGGCAACTGTACTGTCCAAAACTTTACCCACAATACCATGTCCCAATATGAATAAAATGACTGATCGAGATTTAGGGAAGTAAATTTATGTGATAATACTTGCTATTGCCATTGACACAGAGATTCTACTGGCTGTTGTTGCTTAAATGTGATAAACATATGCAGAAAGAGGTTGCATCTCAAGTGCTAGAAAGAGTACTGTACTCTTAGAAAGACACATCACACAACTCTAACACATTCTCAGTCCACATTGTAGAACAGAATAAAGCTTAGACAATGACATTTTTGAAAGTGTCAGATCATGCCATGAACAGAACTATGGGGTAGTTAACCCCTCCCACACTGCTTCCCCTACAACCCAAATGTTTACCTCAAAATGGACATGGTTGTAACCAGATCATGTTGTCTGAAACTTCTATGTTGGCTTTTCACAATGCCATGTTTGGCTGGCTTTGTTTTGTTTTGTTTTTTCCTTGCCTCAGTATGGTATACAGCTGACTTGAACACTTAGGGCTTGATATATCAGTCTATAACCCTTACAATTTAATAACAAATGTGCTTTTAGGCAGTTGACTTCTCAGGTAGAAAGAACAATTTGACAGAAGCTATAAATATCCTTTTATGTTTCACACACTGGAGTTGGCTAATTCTGAATTTACTTCAGAGAAGCCTGAACAAAACTGTTAACAAAAGGTACTTGTATAGTTGTACATCTTGTTGCTCTTACATTCAAAAATAAAGCAAGAAACAGAAATTGATGAAAAAATATTTAAAAGGATATGTTCTACCCTTGGGAAAATTAGAATGTTGTAAAATTTAGTTTTGCCACAACATACCACTGGGAATCATACTAACAAAAACTAAGATGATTAAATGGGGAAACAGATGAATTTTCAATGAGACAGTTAAAATTTGTCCTTTCCTGGGTTTTGTGCAACTTGAACCTAGATTAACTTTATACTCAGAATTTTCTCATCCAGTAGTATCCTTTTGCTTCCACCTTTTTCAAATATTTTATAAGTGAATATTATTATAAAGCTTTTTGAAAAGGATCATACTAAAATCTAATTTATCAGACTTCTATCCAAGGAGAGTTACTTACCCATATCAAGGTGTCTTTGAGTCATAGATGTATAATGAGTGGAAATGATTTGTATTTAGAGTCAAGATGTTCTTCATTTTTGGGGAAGATTTCTTAATCTCTATCCACCAAGGATTCATGTACATGCTGGTTCTCTAACTGAACTCTGCAAAGAGGGGGCTGGATAAATCTCATAATTCAGAGAGAATTAAGAATTTCAGAAAAAAATTCAGACTAGAAATGACACTGGTGAATTCAATGAAAAATTAATACAGGAATGATAAGTCACCTCAAAATTGAGATTAAATAGCACATTCAAAAGTATTACATGTGTGCAGTACTTGTATGTAGACTAAGTGTCAGAAAACATTTTAAAGCATATTAAATAGGTAAAAGGAAAATAACGTAGTATTGAAAAACAAGGCAATTCAGGTTTATACAGAATAGGAGAGAAAGATTTCTAAATTAGAGCACCGATAACTTTTATATAAACTGCACTATTTCTTGGTTGAGAAATGGAAGACTATTTTTTGTATAAATCTTGACCTCTGAATTCATTCAGATGAGAAGGCATTAGAACGTAAACATCCCTGATCCTGCCCACACACTCTGAACTCTTGCTTAGTTCTAATAATCTGTTGTACATGTCCTGAATAGAAACATTTAGTCATTTAGTCATTCACCACCACCACCACCAACAACAACAACAAAAAAGAAAGCAAAACAAAACAAACAAAAACAATTTGCAGCTGATGACTGATTTCTTCCAAAGACCCATTTAGTTAGTAGCCACGCAATTCTCTAATTTGTGCTTTATTTGATAATTTATCATTTTTATTTACCATTAAATTTTCTGAATTCTCTCAGAATTATTAGATTTATCCATCCTCCTCTTTCCAGAGTTAAGTAAGGTTGGAGATTAAGGAATCTTCTCCAGCATTGAAGAACACCTTGATTGTAAGTCTGAGCACACATCATCACTATTCATGAAGTATTTCCTGCTAAAAAGACTCCTTGGTATTTTTGGTAAGTGATGCTCTTTGGATAGACGGTAGATAAATTACATTTTATTATTGTTCTTTTTAAGAGGTTCATAATAACATTCACAGATAATATACTCAAAAAGGGAAGAAGGGGGCAGTCTGACCAGAATAGAGATAGCCTGCTGAGTATGAAGGCAGATTTATACTCAAATTGCAACAAATACAAGAAACAACAAATTAAAACTATCTCTCATCAAAAACCATCTATTCCAGTTTTGGTCTCTTAATTTTTCTAAGTATAAAGGATAGTGACATGTTGCTGTGGCGAAATATTTTCCACATCATCCTAATTGTACAAAGGGTTGAACAAGTAAATTTTCTTTACCAATTTATGTTTCTTTTTTTCTTTTGAATGCAAGGACAATAAGATGCACAGCTATATAACTTAATTATGTTAACAGCTTGTGTTCAGTCAGGTTAAAGTAAAACTCAAAATTACCCAATTGCAGTGTGAAATGGAAGAGGATATTCTTAGCAGCTGGTATCTTTTTCCTTCTTTCTTACTGCCACAGAAGCCAGTTTCCTATAAACAAACTTGTTACCACATTGTGAGGGCCAAAGACTGGAATCTTAACTCCTAAATGTTCAGGTCAACTATGTACTTTATGAAGGCAAGGAAAAAATTTAACTAAACAAATATGGAATTGTGAAAACCAAATATAGAAGATTCAGATTATATACTCTTGTGATTCCCAAGTTCATTTGGGGGTAAACGCTTGGGAATTATATTAAACAGAAACAGAGAAGTTCACTATCCTGCAGTTCAACTCATGGCATGTTCTGCCCATTGTAAAATCATCATTGTATTCTGTTGTATAAAGTAGACTGAGAATGTGTGATGGTTGTGTGATATGGTTCCTAAGAGCCAAATCCTCTCTCCAGCACTTGGGCTATGAACTTTCCTACCATGAATAATCATATTTAATCTGCTCATCAAAAGTGCATCAACATCAATTTATCTTTTACCCATGGGTACTTCAAGACATCAGTATCATAGTTTGATCCTTAACAACCTATGATAACCATTCTCCCTCTTTACTAAAGGTTTATTAATTTTTCTGTAATTTATTGTCCTATTGACCATGGCAGATCAACTATAACAACTTGAGTTTTCTTATATTTCCACACAGCTCTCAAGAAACTCTAAACTTGAACTCTGATCATTGGCAATATTTACACTTTGTTGATTGATTAGTTGAGAGAGGTAGAAGCAGGAAAGACCAAAATAAATACAAAAATACCTAACTTTTAATTTTCACTGAATTCTTGTGATCCTACTAGTGACACATGATGCCTTATGTAAACAATTAAAGCCTAAATCATATAGACTTATTGTACGTAATCCAAACTAGAAAATTTCACACAGGAGAAATAATATTTGAAGATTTACTACCTAAAAAGAAGTTAGATGCTCACTTTTAAATTCAAATATGTGCAATCACAAATGTCCTAGGAAATAAGGACAAGTAATTCGTCTGCTGTAATGAAGGAATTCCATTTCACCTAGAGAAGGAGGGATAGTTTCCAAAAGAAAAATGCAATTTCTATATTAATGTCTCTGTTGAAATACATATTCTTTATTAAAACCATTATATAAATTAAAGTTATTTAAATATTTTAAAACATTATCTAATCTTTTTGCCATATTCCTGACTGACACAAGAAATGAGTGGTAATGACCACAGTCTTTACAAAATTATAGTGATTGAAGAAATGAATCACAGAGTATTACTTGCAAACAGGTAATATGTTTTTGTTTTTTTTTCTTTTTCTTCTTTCTTTCCTCTTATTACTTTAAAAAATATTTATTTATTGCTTCAGGTTACATCCCATCACAGTATCCTCTTTCAACCCTTCACAGTCCCACCCTCTAACCCCTAAAGCTCCATTCCACTTCTCTGGAGTAGAGTGTTTCTACATAACAGTCCCCCACCCCAGTTCAGCAGACATATGAGGGACAAGAGGCTCCTCATACACTGGGGACCTACAAGGCAGTACCACCAGGAAAAAGTGTTTCATTTACAGGGAAAGAAACAAAAAATAAATTGAAAAAAAAGTCTATGTCCATCTTCCCTTTGGTGGGTTGATTGTAGTATAGAGATCCTGTATTACATAGCTAAAATCTGACTATAAGTGAATAGAAGCCATGTGCATCCTCCTGAGTCTGGGTTAGGTCACTCAGCATGAGCTTCTCTAGTTCCATCTATTTGGGTGCAAATCACATAATTTCGTTGTTTCTGATAGCTGAGTAATATTCCATTGTGTAGATGTACCACAGTTTTTAAATCCATTCTTCTATTGAGGGCCATCTGGGTTGTTTCCAGTTTCTAGCTATTACAAATAAGGCTGCTATGAACATAAATGAGGAAATTTCTTGTGATTCAGTGAGGAGTCATTTGGATGTATACACAGAAGTGATATGACTGGGACTCGAGGCAGAGCTTTCCAAGTTATTTAAGATATCGCCAGATTGACCTCCATAATGCTGGCACAAGCCTGCACTCCCACCAGCAATGGAGGAGGGGGTCCCCTTTCTCTACACTCTCGCCAGCATGTGCTGTCATTTGAGCTTTTGATCTTAGCCATTCTGACAGGTGTGAGATGGAATCTTACAGTCATATTGAGTTGCATTTCTGTGATGATTAAAGAGGGTGAGCATTTCTTAAAGTGTCTGTCAGCCTTTAGGAATTCCTCCTTTGTGAATTCTCTGTTTAGCTCTTTCCCCCATTTTTAAATTGGATTATTTGGTTTCTTGGCATTTAATTTCTTGAATGCTTTGCAATTTTGGATATTAGCCATCTGTTAGATGTGGGGTTGGTGAAGATTTTTTTCCCAATCTGTAGGCTGCTGTTTTGTTCGAATGACAGTGTCTTTTGCCTTACAGAAGCTTTTCAGTCTCATGACATCCCATTTACTGATTGTTGGTCTTAGGTCCTGAGCCTTTGGTGTTCTGTTCAGGAAGTTGTCACCTGTGCCAATGATTTGAGGGTTTTTCCCACTTTCTCTTCTAGTAGATTTAGTGTGACTTGCCTTATGTCAAGGTCTTTGATCCACTTGGACTTAAGTTTTGTACAAGGTGATAAGTATGGGTCTAATTTCATTCTTTTACAAGTGGATATCCAGTTGGACCAGCACCATTTGTTGAAGATGGTGTCGTTTTTCCATTGTGTGGTTTTTGCTTCTTTGTCAAAAATTAAATGACCATAGGTGGGTGGGTTCATTTCTGGGTATTCAATTTGATTCCATTGATCCACTGGTCTGTTTCTATACCATTACCAATCTGTTTTTACTACTATTGCTCTGTAGTACTGCTTTAAATCTGGGATGTTGATACCTCCAGATGTTTTTTTCATTGTACAGGATTGATTCAGCTATTCTGGGTTTTTTGTTGTTCCATATGAAATTAAGAATAGCTTTTTCCAGGTCTATAAAGAATTGTGTTTGTATTTGGATAGGAATTGCATTGTATCTGTATATTGCTTTTGGTACGATGGCCATTTTTATTATGTTGTTTCTCCCTATCCATAAGCATGGAAGATATTTCCATCTTCTGATGGCCTCTTCATTTTCTTTCTTCAATGGCTTGAAGTTCTTGTTGTACAGGTCTTTTACTTGCTTGGTTTGAGTTACCCCAAGGTATTTTATATTGTTTGCGGCTATTTTGAAAGGAGTTCTTTCCCTGATTACTTTCTCAGCCCTATTATTTGTTGTATAATGGAGGACTTCTGATTTTTTTGAATTAATTTTGTATCCAGCCAACTTGCTGAAGGTGTTTATCAGCTGTAAGAGTTCTCTGATGGAATTTTTGGGGTCGCTATCATATCGTCTTCAAATAGGGATAATTTGACTTCTTTGTTTCCAGTTTGTATCCCCTTGATCTCTTTTAGTTATCTCATTGCACTGGCATGAACTTCAAGTACTAAATTGAAGAGATATGGTGAAGGTAGGCATCCTTGTCTTGCTTCTCCCTGAATTTAGAGGATATGCTTCAACTTTCTCTCCATTTAATGATGGAGGCTACTGGCTGCTGTATATTGCCTTTATTATTTCTAGATATGGTTCTTGTATGTCCATTCTCTCTAGAACTTGCAGCATGAAGGGGAGTTGGATTTTTTCAAATACTTTTTCTGCATCTAACGAGATTATCATGTGGTTTTTTTTCCTTCATCTTGTTTATATGGTGAATTACTTTATAGACTTTCGTATGTTGAACCATCCCTGCATTCCTGGGATGAAGCCTACTTGATCATGGTGTATGATACTTTTGATGTGTTCTTGAATTCGGTTTGCTAGTATTTTACTAAATATTTTTGCATCTATGTTCATGAGGGAGATTGGTCTGAAGTTCTGTTTCTTTGTTGAGTCTTTGTGTGGTTTAGGAATCAGGGTGACTGTGGCTTCATAGAATGAGTTTGGCAATGTTCTTTCTGGTTCTATTTGGTGAACGAGTTTGAAGAGTATTGGTGTTAGCTCCTCTTTGAAAATCCGGTAGAATTCCTTGCTAAGGACATCTGGCCCTGGACTTTTTTTGGTTGGGAGATTTTTAATGACTATTTCTATTTCCTTAGAAGTTATAGGGTTGTTTAATCTGTTAATCTTAATAGAACACCAACAGCTCAGGACCTGAAATGAACGATCAATAAATGGGACCTCATGAAATCAAGGTAATGAAAAGCTTCTGTGAGGCAAAAGAAACTGTCATTCGGACAAAACGGCATCCTACAGACTGGGAGAAAATCTTCACCAACCCCACATCTGACAGAGGGATAATATCCAAAATCTACAAAGAACTCAAGAAATTAAATGCCAAGAAACCAAATAATACAATCAAAACATGGGGGACAGAGCTAAATAGAGAATTCACAAAGGACGAATCCCTAATGGCTGAGAGACACTTGAAGAAATGCTCAACATCCTTAATCATCAGAGAAATGCAACTCAAGACGACTCTGAGATTCCATCTCACACCTGTCAAAATGGCTAAGATCAAAAGCTCAAATGACAGCACATGCTGGCAAGGGTGTGGAGAAAGGGGAACCCTACTCCATTGTTGCTGGGAGTGCAGGCTTGTGCAACCACTATGGAGGTCAGTCTGGCGATATCTTAGAAAACTTGGAATAGCTTTGCCTTGGGACCCAGCCATACCACTTCTGGGTATACACCCAAATGTCTCCTCATGGAATTATAAGGAAGTTTCTTTATCTATGTTCATAGCAGCCTTATTTGTAATAGCTAGAAACTGGAAACATCCAAGATGTCCTTCAAATGAGGAATGGAATAAAAAACTACATTTACACATTGAAATACTACTCAGCTATCAGAAACAACGAAATCATGCAATTTGCAGACAAATGGATGGAACTAGAGAAGATCATCCTGAATGAGCTAACGCAGACTCAAAAGAATGCACATGGCCTCTATCCATATATAATCGGATTTTAGCCATATAGTACAGGATAACTATACTACAACGAATGCACCAAAGGGAACATGAACATAGACTTTGTTTCCTGTCAATGAGACGCTTTGCTCTAATGGTGCTGCCTTGTAGGTCCCCAGTGTGTGAGGAGGCTCTTGGCCCTCATATGACTGCTGAACTATGATTGGGGACTGTTATGCAGGGACACTCTACTCCAGAGGAGTGGGATGGAAGGGATCGTGGTAGAGGGTAGGTGGGCAGGACTGGGTGGGGTGGAAAGAGGACACTGTGATGGACATGCAACCTGAAGTATTAAAAAATATTTAAAAAAGAAGTCAACCATAGCCCTGACCTATGCACAATGCTATGACAAATACATTTTATTGAGTTAAATACTCTATGGGCAAAGCAAAGGGGGAAATAGTCAACACAGACAGTGTTTTGATAAGAGAAAAATAATTGGAAACTAATAACTGTGATTTTCTTTAAAAATAGTGTATGTTTATTTACATGAATATTTGTTGATGTCTAAGAGCTGCAATACATCAATGTCTCAGAAATAAACTATGGATGGCAACCTCATAGACGCTCCATCAAGGAGACCTCTTCAAAATTTTCCTCCAATGTCTTTTACTCTATTTTCTCCCATGTCCACTTTTAGAATTTTTAGGACAAGAGGCAAAATTTCCAGAATATATTTTGACTGCTCTGTCACCTTCTCTTAGTCAATCAGCCACAAATGTTTAAAACAAAATTGAAAATTTCAAAGACCAAGTTCTTCTGTATCCCTCACCTAATAGCATCCCTTGGTTACTAGATGAAGGATGTTTTAAAACTTAAGACCAAAGGTGTAGTGCTCTTCCAATGCCTAGCTGAAAAAAAAAAAAACCCACTGTAACACAAGTTGTGATGCCCTCATCTGGAAAAGGTATATTACATTTTGTGAAATGTTAATAGCAGTCATTTCTGTCTAACTAAGTAGCAGGATGTATGTAACACAACACAGTAGGAAACTGTTTTAGGTAGGCAGTAAGGGGCTCACTGCACTTTTTGTCTACTATTTATACCAATATTTATACTATTTAGGAGGAAATATCTAATGCAAGTTTACTGTCATCAACATCAAATCAAGGCAATGGCGAAAATCAAAAGTTAGAGGATTAAAGTTTTTCATAGGAACAGAGGGAAGATTTTCTTGACATTTAATGATGCAAGTAGAGAACGAAGAATAGTATTAGATGAAGCCCCAGAGAGAGATTTATACAGCGAAGTAATGGAAGCTCTACCCTCCTTATCTTCTTGTCCTATTTGTGTTGCATTCATGTATTCTGTATAACTATGAAACTCTGTTTGTCATAAGGATGACCCTTTACTTCAACATTTTTTTTCATGTCTTGTGTTTATATAGTTTATTTGTCATTTAAGATTCAACTGATATTTCATAGAGTTGTACGATTATAAACAGGAAAAGGCTTACATTACTTGGATGTAATGAGTTTCTTGATGGAAAGAGATAAATATTGATATTGATAGTAACAATTGATATCACTTTGTAACTACCACTTGAGACTTAAGGTCCACTGATCTGAATAAAATCAATCATAATAAAATTTTGAATGAGGAAAGGACCAAATGTATAACTATGCTGGTAAGGACTCACAGTATGATAGTTATCAAGAAACACATAAATAGAAATAATGAGTTTGAGTCCTGTGAGGCCTTCAAAGTTCTTTTTGAAAAGAAGGGGAAAAGGACAGTGATGGTAATTAGACAGTCTGAGAGAAATATTTGGTGTGGTTAAAAGAAATTGAAGTTCCTTGGTTTTAATATTGACTTAATTTTGTCTTATATGCATGAGTATTTGCCCAGCAGGTATGTCTGTGCATCCCATTAATGCAATAATTATGGAAAACAGATAGGGTATCAGATACCCTGGAACTGTAACTATAAATTCTTATTAATCACTCATGGTCTCCAGTCAACAAACTTGAGTATGTAAGATGAACACTCAGTGCTAGTAAGAGTTGATTTATCTCCAGAATAAATTGAGAGTTTGAGTGTATATTTTTGTCAGAATGACAAAGAGTACATGCCTCAGAACCTTTTATTTTGCCTTAGAATTGGTGATGTTTGACAATGTGAGATGCTCATTTTGTCTTCATTAACAGAAGAGAATTTGCACTATGAGTAGGTATCCCAAATGAACATATTTCCATATACAGTCTTTCATGCAAATGTGAGTTTGGAGTTAAAATATATCTTCAAATGTGAAATTTCTGGTTTATGTAGCACACACCTGAGAGAAGTATAAAATCAAAAATATATAAAAACCTTAGAGTACAATGTATCAAGGTGTTAAGAAAACATACAACAAAATTTAAATATGAGGAAAAGATCTAAGCAAATTATATTCGAAAGATGAAAGTTAATTATTGTTAACGTTTAATTAATTGTCAAAAATTAAATTATTGAGAAACTTAAATAAAGACAATTAGAGAATAATTAGTCATCAGGGAAATGCTAATCAAAATGACTTTGAAATTTTATCTTACATCTATAAGAATGGACAGAATCAATAACAACAGTGACAAATTATGCTGGCAAGGATGTGAAATAACGGCTACACTCAGATGCCGGCAGGTTTACCCTGGAACAGACACTATGGAAATCAATGTGGAGGTTCCTCTAAAAGACGAGAATATATCTACTATAACATCTAACTATAACATGTTTTTATTGGTATCATCTTCTTTCTATGAGTATAAAGTACTATATATATAGTAAATATATATATGTATGTATTCTTCTACGTAAAAAAAATCTATGTTTTTCTCTGTTTATTAAAAGTATTAATTAAAGTGACTAGGCTCAAAATGATTGCTCTTAAGTGACTTATACAGTTTCAATTAAAACTTAACCTTCAACAAATATCTAGTATGTAAATCTATGTCAAGCAGTAATCAGGGCACACCTATGCTAAATAATGGAAGCAATGAGATTTTTGTGGTGAGTAGAAGGACATCATGAAACATCAGTGTAAAGCAAACAGTACATCATGTAACATGATCCCAAAACTTAATAAGTGAATAAACAGAATGAGCCATTACATTGTTCCATATAAGTTTTAAGTTCTAGATTTTTAATATTAAAATACTTTTCTGTTAACCTATTAGAACACTGTACTAAAGTATTTTGATGTATTGCCTGTCTGTCAGTAATATTCGAGATTTGTTTTTTAATCAATATATTTGGGAAATTTTTCAATCATCTACACAATACCTGTTATATCAGGAATAATGAGACAAGTAGCATTTATTTCTAATGAGATAACAATCTTCAGAAATAAATGGCCTGCACCTTGAAAATTATAAACCATACCAGCTGGATAAGTTAAGGGGGGGGGGGCGTATTATATATATCCTGCCTAGTAAATGCAATGGAGTGACTACCCAGGAGGTAATATGCATGTCCTGGTTTACAAGAGGCCAGTATTGGGTGTTCTCTTAACTAGTTAATTTGCCTAATGTTTTAATATGTTATTTATATTACTTCTAGTTGACTGGCAGAGATACAAGTCTTTTTGCTCCAAGGAATTATGACTCCAACATGGTATGTCATTAAATAAGTAAAGATTACTATTGTTTTGAACTAGGACTCAAACAAGGCATTATATCAGAGTTCAAAGTTCTTCATATTCATTAAGTGTTTGTTTCAATAGATAATTGGTCAAAATGTATTATAATAGTAGAACTGAATATAAATCCCCTGATATGTGTGCATATACTGCTTTAATTTCAAGTCTCACATAAAACTATGAGGTAAACAGATGCATTAAGGGAGAGATATTAGAAGAGTATAAAGAGAACATTTGATTGTAACATACTTTGTTTATTTGGAACAATGAAGACCAAATTTCAAGTACTGTTGTTCTTAGAAACAGACAGCAATGTTTGGTAGTAGTTAAGGTGCTTGTTGATGTTTAGGTAGAAAAAATGAGTACTTTCCTGTTTTTCAAAAGGAAAAGAAATTAAACTATAGAAGAAATGGAAAAACAAAACTAAACAAACCAAGGAAGAATGCAAGTGCAGATGGAAGCTAAGCAATTGAGCCTTGAAGAACTGAGATTGTTTTATTTTACCTTTAAATGTGGAAATTATAGGGCTATATTAGGTCTAAATATTGACCATGGGAGAGAAAGTATGAAAGAATTTTGAAGAAAAATTTGACTCTTGCCATGGAGAGAGATTTATGCATAAGTACATAGTCTTGCTTGATGAAAAATATGGAGCTGAAATAAGATAAAATATAATTGGTAAACATGTGAAATTATAACAGAATTAATAAAATATATTTTATGAAAGAATATATGTCTAACATTTTAATTATGATTCTTCAGAAGAGAAATCATACTTATCCAAATGTCAATAGATAATGTTTACAATCTGAAAGCTCCAAACCATTACAATGTTGCCTGGAACCTCAATCTTCACCTTACCCACAGACATGACCATATCATGGTTCATACCAGCTCTATATTGTTTATATATTCTTCCTCAAATTCAACATCTTTTGCCATGCTTAAAACTACTTACTACAAGAATAAATTATAATTTTCAAGTTAAAGAATCAGCAAAAATTTTCTTTTCTCTGTAAACCCTCATCATAATTTATTCCACAATAATGATTAACTTTCCATGCCTTGATCAAGATAACAGGTTTTGCAATAACATTAAATTTGACACACTATTTTTATTCAATATCTAATTTAAATAGATTTTGTGGTACCTCCCATTTATAATTTCTTTTATTTCTGGATTCTGTTTTTAAAATTTCAGTGTTGGTCTATGAAAGCCAGCATTTTACAGAGAATTATATGGCAGAGAGATGTTAAATAAACCTTGTAGTAGGAAAGGTAGAAGTAAAAAAATCTTTGAAATTTCTATATTCAATATTACACATGTGTACACAGAATATGTTACACATAATTCTTTAAGGGATATCAAACTTAGCTTGGAACATAATTTTATTAAAATATGTTTTATCAAAATCATGACTCACAAGAATGAATATATCCAAAAGGAAGGAGAATTTATACTGCACTATCAGTTACCACAAAAGTCCAGTCAGCTAGGATTCTTCCTATAGGCCATCACACTAACACAGACTTAATATGCTCCATACCCACACAAAATATAATAGAAATGTAAAAACATTATTGAACATCTGTATGGATACAAATGTTCTCTGGTAACTGTACTGCCAAAAGTTTACTCACAATACCATGTCCCAATATGAATAAAATGACTGGTCAAGATTCAGGGAAGGACATTTAGGTCACAATACTTGCTATTGTCATTGACCCAGAGATTCTACTGGCTGTCATTGCTTAAATATGATAAACATATGCAGAAAGAGGTTGCATCCCAAGTGATAGAAAGAGGACTGAACTCTTAGAAAGACACATCACACAACTCAAACACATTCTCAGTCCACATTGTAGAACAGAATAAACCTTAGGCAATGACATTTTTGCAAAAGGCACATTATGCCATGAACAGAACTGTGGGGTGTTTAACCCCTTCCACACTGCTTACCCTACATCTGAAGTGTATACCGAAAAGTGTACTTGGTTGTAACCAGATCATTTTTTTTTTTTGCTGAAACTTCTATGTTGGCTTTTTACAATGTCATGTTTGGCTGGATTTGTTTTGTTTTTTCCTTGTCTCAGTATGATAAACAGCTGACTTGAACACTTAGGGCTTGCGTTATCAAGGGTCTATGACCCTTACAATTTAATAGCAAATGTGCTTTTAGGCAGTTGTCTTCTGGGGTAGAAATAAAGTATGAACAATTTTCCAGCAGCTATAAATATCCTCATTTGTTTCAGACACTGGAGTTGGCTAATTCTGAATTTCCTTCAGAGAAGCCTGAACACAAACTGTTAAAAAAAATGTAGTTGTATAGCTCTACATATTTTTGTTCTTACATTTGAAAAGAAACCAAGAAACAGAAATTGATAAAACAAGTATTTGTTCAAACCTTGGGAAAATTAGAATGATGTAAAATTTAGTTTTGCCACAACATGGCACTAGGGGTCATACTAACAAAATTTAAGAGGAACAAATGGGGGAAAATATGGATTTTGCAATGAGAGAGTTTAAATTTGTTCTTTTCTGGGTGTTGTGCAACTAGAGTTCAGATTATCTTTTTACTCAGTAGGTTATCTATATTCTCATCCAGTAGTATCCTTCTGCTTCTTCCTTTTTCAAATGTTTTATAAGTGAATATTATTATAAAGCTTTTTGAAAAGTATCATACTAAAATCTAATTTATCTGCTTTCTATCCAAGGAGAGTCACTTACCAATGACAAGGTGTCCTTTAGCCTTTAGTGGTAAGAATATCATGAGTGGAAATTATTTGTCCTTAGAGTAAAGATGTTCTTCATTTTTGGAGAAGATTCCTTAGTCTCCATCCACCAAGGATTCATGTACATACTGGTTATCTAACTGAACTCTGCAAAGAGGGGGGCTGTATAAACCTAAATATTCAGAGAGAATTAAGAAATTCAGAAAAAATTTTCAGACAATAAATGACACTGGTGAATTCAATGAAAAATTAATACAGGAATGATAACTCCTCTCAAAGTCGAGATTAAATAGCACATTTGAAATAATACATGTGTGCATGTAGTTGTATGTAGACTAAGTCTCATAAAATATTTTAAAGCATATTAGGTGAAAGGAAAATAACTTAGCATTGAAAAACAAGGCAATTCAGGTTTATACAGAATAAGACAGAAAGATTTCTAAATTAGAGCACTGATAATTTTTATATAAACTTCACTATTTCTTGGCTGAGAAATGAAAGACTACTTTTGTATAAATATTGACTTCTGAATTCATTCAGATGAGAAACCTCTTGAAGGTAAACTCCCTGACTCTGCCCTCACACTCTGAACTCTGCTTAGTTTTACTAATCTGTTGTACATGCCCTTAATAGAACCATTTAGTCATTCACCACCAAAACAAAACAAAATAAATCAAAACAAACAACAAAAAATAACAAAAACAATTTGCAGTTGGTGACTGATTTCTTCCAAAGACCCATTTGTTAAGTAGCCACACAATTCTCTAATATATTATCAATATATTTTGAAGGCTCATAAAATTTGAAAAGCAACCTGGTCAAATAAAAGACATATAATAAGTACATTTTACATGTTTGTCCATCAGCCTTGTTGAATAGATTGAAGACCATAACATAATTTAGAAACATTAATTAAGAATAGACAAAAATCATATTAGTAAGGTCATGACCTTAGTATTCCATGAAAAAATGTTACTTAGTTAGCATGCATATGTATTACAAAATCCAAAGACACGTGTACCAGGATTCTAAAAGACCTTTCATTGAAATTCAGTGACAAATGTGTGTTCACCTTTCACCTTGGAAAATTTTTAGCCTTATAACTGTATTTTGAGATGCATGACAAGTGAGATTTAGCACTAGAAAGATACTACCAAGTTCAGATACCGTACTATGGACACAATATCACTTATTTCTCATTTCCCAGGAGAGGGCAATTCAAATCAAGTATATCTACACTAAGTGCTCTTTTCTTATGAATGGCTAATGACACATTTGCCAAAACAGAAATCACCAAAAGAAAAATGCAAAAGTCAAAATGTATTTTGACTATCTAAGTAATGCTCTAGTGGATCAACATATATGAAAGGATTCTGGCAAAGAAATTCTGTGCCTGAGCAAGGGAGGAAGTCTTTTATAGTGTCAGAGGGAATATTCAGACTTCGTTTAAGTTATGCTATGTGACTACTGGCCATACCTAAGTCATCCACCTCTGAACGTAAATGCATCAGAAGTTTCACCCTGACAATATTTCCCCTCCATCTCTTTCCCCTGGGCATTAAAAAAAAAGATATAACCCTAGACAAAGAACTACAGGCTTTTAAGGAGTACAAGAGATTTGGTCGTCCTCAGAGAAGATCATAGAAATTTGTTTTCCAATATTAAGTGTTCAGTCTTTGAAAAATACAAAAAAATTGATAATCATATAGAATGACAAGGTTGTATTAATATATTTAAGAAAATATATACAGGCACACATATATGTAATAACAACTAGCACAAAAGAGTCCATGAGTTTCCATGAGTCATCTGTGTATATGAGAGGGATTGGATGAAGGAACGGGAAGTGCAATGATAGACACTATCTCAAAACCCTCACAATGAAGGGATCCAAGTTGGCAGCAGCCCGTATGGTTGCATTTTGAATGTGGGTAAAACAGCTATAACACCACAGAGTTATAAGATGCTGACCAATATTCTGAGTGGTTCGAACCTGCTGGGTTTCACCAAGTCACACGCGGACTATTAAAAGTCCCTGGGCAAGACTCTCCTCTCTCGGATACTCAGAAAAACAGACCAGCAGAAATTTCAGAAGCTGCTGACTCTGGGAAGCAGGAGAATCGTCAACAGGAGAGGGACTGTGGTACCAGCCACTCAAATACCGTGCTAGCAGCTTCGAAGCACAGACAGGGTTCCTCACCAGCCTCCTGGGCTACCAGATTCCATGCAGGCATTCCAACACCAAGGGGAAGATCAGCAGAGCTGTGGGAATGGATATATTTTCAGCAGAACCATTGTGGCCATGGGCCACAGTATATTCTGACCTGTGGGACTGCAGCAGGACCACAGTGAAGTGGTGGTCTGGCAAACATAAGCATATTTGGGCTTCTCCAGAGGGGTGTTGGACATTCAGGCCCCTCTATTGGATTTGCAGTCACTGGGAAGAACACTGAAGCTAGACAAAGTAGTGGGATACAATTCTGGCAGTGGGTTATGCTGCTGGGATCAGTGCAGTGTCCTGGGACTTGGAGTACAATGGACCCAATTGCCCTGAGAGAACATAGGTGCTCAGCCAGACTAGTATGCCCAGCAAAACTCTCTATCAACATAGATGGAGAAAACAAGATATTCCATGACAAAATCAAATTCAAACATTATTTACCCAAAAATCCAGCCCAACAGAAGATTTTAGAAGGAAAATTTGAACCCAGAAAAGATAACTACACCAAAGAAAAGAGAGGGAAAAAACTCCACTGCAGCTAAACCAAAAGAAACACATACTACCACCTACAGTAAAATAATAGGAAAAACTAACCTTTGGTCATTAATAGCCATCAACATCAATGGACTCAACTCCCCAACAGGCCAGCTCCAGCACAGATGTAGGAGTGGTGAGATCAGAGCAGGCAAAGAGAACTAGAAATCTAAAAAAGTTCTCACCCATAATATCCAAGAAATCAAGGACTCAATGAAAATACGGAACCTAAGAATTATAGGCACAGAGGAAAGAGAGACTCCTGAATCCAATGTCCAGGAAACATCTTCAACAAAATCATAGAAGAAACCTTCCCAAACCTAAAGAGAGAGAGAGAGAGAGAGAGAGAGAGAGAGAGATGCCAATAGAATTCCAAGAGGCATACAAAACACCAAACAGATTAGACCAGAAAAGAAAAATTTCTCACCACATAATAATTGAAACTCCAAATGTACAGAACAAAGAAAGAATATTAAAACTGTAAGAGAAAAAGGTAAAGTAACACATAATGGCAGACCCTTCAGAATTGCACCTGACTTCTCCTTAGAAACTTTAAAAGCCAGAAGGGCCTGGGCAGATGTCCTCAAGCCCTGAGAGAACATAAGTGCTCAGCCAGACTACTATACCCAGCAAAACTCTCTATCAACATAGATGGAGAAAACAAGATATTCCATGACAAAATCAAATTCAAACAGTATCTACCCACAAATCCAGCCCTATAGAAGATTTTAGAAGGAAAATTTGAAACCACAAATGTTAACTACACCCAAGAGAAGAGAGGGAAAAAAACTCCACTGCAGCTAAACCAAAGGAAACACATAACTACCACCTACAGCAAATAATATGAAAAACTAACCTTTGGTCATTAATATCCATCAATATCAATGGACTCAACTCCCCAATAAAAAGACACAGGCTTACTTCTCAGCACTGCACAGAGGAGTGGGATGGAAGGGATAGTGTGTAGAGGGTTGGAACGCGGGACTTGGAGGAGTGGAAAGTGGACAATGTGATGGAGATGTAGCCTGAAGTAATAAATAAATATTTTTTAAAAACCCACAATGATATTTCAATAATGATACATGCATGGTTTCCTCTTGCATCCATGCACATAAAAATATACATGACATCCCAGTTATCGATATGTGTAAAGACAGAAGCAAAATACACACACACAAACATACAAAGACAAACAGACATAATATACTTGATATTTTCTAAAATTTACCACTACTTTACTGCCTCTACTAGCATCATTATTTCTTATGTAAACCTCACTGTTCCTGTAAAAAAAAAAAAAGTTACCACCATAATCTTAGATCATCACAATTGTTCATGATATGATTTCAATGACAATAAATTTCAGTTAGATATTTTCTCCTAAGTAGGCTAAAAAGTTGGTGGAAGTAAAATAACAGAAAAAGGACAGTGAACTACTTACTCCCTATATAAAACTAATATTTTATAACTTTGTATTACATACATCCTGCTTTTCAGGCAGAGACTAATAACTGTTGTGGAACCTTTCACATAATGCAGTATCCTTAATCCATATGAAAGGTTCAAGATGTGTGTTATAAAGTGTAGCCTTTTTTCAGTTAAGCATTAGATGATCACCAAACAAGTGAATTTAAGTTTTAAAACAGCCTTCATCTAGTAGCAAAGACATTCTATTAGTTGAAGGACTATAGAAACACTAGTTCTGTGAAAATTGCAATAGTTATTAAACTTATTTGTCTGACAGAGTAAAAGAAGATGTCAGAGCGGTCAAATTGGATTCTAGAACTTCATGCCTCTTGCCATTAATATGGTGGAAGTGGACTTGTGAGAAACTAGACTAAAAGACAATTGGAAGATAAAGTGGAAATAGTCTCCTTGATGCAGTTTCTACAAGGATACTCTCCATGGTTGTATGAGACTTTTCAGTATAACAGATGTTTAGGGTATATACATACCATAAATATCAAACACATATAATTTGTGTTTATGAAGAACATATTCATTAGTTTGCAATATTTTCGAGTCATCAAAGCACTGTCTTTGGTAAGTATTTGTCCTTTCAGATTACCCTTGGACAAGTTAGTACACACTTGCAAAAATAATTAAATAACATAGGTCTTCTATTATTTCTCATTTGGAATTAATTTGTTAGCACACAAATTGCTTAAATTTGTTTTTGTATATATATACAAAAACAAATTTAAGCAATTTTATATATATATATATATATATATATATAAGCATATATAAATATATATGCTGGGTGTCTGTATGTTCTCACCCAGAGCACTTGACCTTTTCTTAATCTTCAATATAAACAACTTTTGCAAAGACCCATATTCTTCATTTATCTCCAAGTCTAACTGAATCTATTGACTTTTCCACTGTGTGCTACACTACATGTACTTCATTAAATCTGGATTAAAATGTCCTCTGTCACCAGAAGTTTATTGAGAAAATATAGTGTTCCAAGAATGGTAGCAGTCAGTCAGATGGAAAATATTCATTCAAAGGCTCTAGTTACCACATGAGCCAGTCCTACCACTTTTGTGCACATACCCCAAATATTCTATACATTATTGTAGAGATACAGCTCCCAAATAGTTATTGATGTTCTTTACAAAATTGTCACAAAATTCATACAGCATAGATTTCCAGATTTAATTATCTGTAGAACAGATAATTAAAATCCAGTATTTGACAAAACAGAAATGATGAATTTTATAGGTAAATAGATGAAGTAGGAAAGTCATGGTAAATTAGGAAATACAAATTCAAGAAGAAAATTGAAATATATTTTCTTACTTATGTGAATGTAACCTTTGAATTTTTTATTTTGGATGATTGATGTGGAAATATATACAATTCAGTAATGTGAAAAGAGGTTGTAGGTCATATTGCTCTTCAATGGAGGGGGCATAGGAAGTGATAAAAAAGGGTCAGAGTGGTTATTATATCAGGTAGTATTGCATTAGGTGGTTACGATTGTAGGCTAGAATAACTAGTAGGAAGAATCGTTAAAGGCCTTTTTAAAAAAATTGCATGTCACAGAAAAACATCCCAAGATATCTACACACACAAATATGCAAGTAGTTTAAGTGGAATAACCTATAACAAGGTGATGATAACTTTATTAGACATATCAGGCTAGCAATCAATAACCTGACTACCTGAATTGAGCTACTGTTTTTTGAGATGTTTGTCACTGTGGTAGCATACACCATTTCTCTTGATTAACTTCCAGAACTGGACAGTAAGACTACATTGCTCTGGATACCATGTATTTGAGACATAGAACATTAAGAAATCCAGTTAGTATTGATATGGAAACTTCATACCTTCTGGCTAACTTTCAAAATGATAAAAGGTATCATGATGATTAATAAGAGAGGAAAGTAATGAAGAACCTTGCTTAACTTCAGTGTGGCATCTATGATATAACATTACCCCTAAGGCTTGGTGATCATCAAGGAAGATGAGGAGAAACAATATGAGAGCCAGAATCTCTTGATGAATATACAAAAACAGGGTTTTCTGGACACAGGATGGATTTTGTATACCTGAATGTCCATTAGGGTGAGACAATGCATACTTCCTTACAAGATCAAGCCAAAAATTATCCCACCATGGTTAGGTGATGTGGGTATAAAGTCTCATTAGTAACTGAAAAAAATCTATTGGCAATAGATAGCTGTTTGAAAAAGAACAGTCACTTTTCATAAAGGTGTGATTACTGGTTATATGATCATATCCCAGTGAATGACTGCATACCCAAGATATTCAAACAAAGACAATTAATCTCAGTGTTTTCTGTGTATTTTAAGGCAGTACTATAATTTTCTGTGTAGTAAATCTGCAACTATGTTAATATTTCATGGAAGATTCCTTTGTTTCAAAATATAGTAAAAAATTAATTATATAAGGTTTTAAATTCTGTGTTTATATACCCTACAAAATATTTCATGAAATGGACAGCCATCTCTAAAATATTAACAGATTTCAACTTTCATACTCATTTCTGATGAAACATACTAAGGGATTTTTTGAAAATAAAAGTTATTATGAAGGTTTTGTAAAAATAAAAATATATAAAATCTTTTTGTTTCAAATACATAGAGGCAGGAACTGTACAGTTGTTACATTATTTGTTATGTGCAAATTAAGCTCACTATCTTTTTCTTTAATTAATTAATTTATTCATTCAAGTTTCATTGCTATCATATTCCCTTCCCTCCTCTCCTTCCAGTCTTATACTCCAGTCTTATTTTTGGTTGATGGTTCAGTCTCTCTGAATCCCTTGGGCTTAGGTTAGTTGCTCTGTTAGTCTTCTTGTGTAGTTCTTTCCCCCCTCACTGCCTTTTAACAAGACAATATATTTTCTAAGGCCATAACTGTGACTTACTGTATTTAAAAGATATGACAATGCATACATGTTATCATACTACCATCTATCTCTGTCTCAAGGGGATAATACTAATATGCCCTATACATTTACAAAAATGAAATTTTAAATATTTAATGACACTCATGTCTTACAGGGCATAGCTATCTGTCTACATGAGTGTGCATGATCTCATGTTTGTGATTGTGTGTTCTTTCATTTGTGTACAGATAGGGCAGAGAAAAGCTACCACTGTCAGGCATGTTACAAATATTATTTAAGACAGAATGCCTTTGGATCTTTTCCTCAAAGGCAAGAGATGATGACCAGTGAGTTTAAGTGAGATCAACTATTTCCACCTTTATATTTCTAAAGAGGGAAAAAAGTAGGCATGACCAACAAAGAAAGTTTTGTTAATTTATTTGCTTATTTTACATCCCAGTTACAATCCTACTCCTTGCTTTCCTCCTAGACTCCACCTCCAACCCACTTTCTCCACCTGGTACCAATCCACTCTGTGACATCAAATTGCATAAGAACTAAGTGCCTTCTCTTTTTTAATAATTTATTTTTTAGTTCTTCAAGTTACATCTCAATCACAATCCCCTCCCTACTCCCCCCTCCAGTCCCACCCTTCTACCCTCCTCCCCCACAACCCCCCATCCTCTTCCCTTTTTTTTTTAGTTTAAGGTATTTCTTTTTCCCCCCAACAGCTCTCCCTTTCAAGTCCAACAAATGGTTCTTTTTCTTATAACTATAAATACAATACAAAACAACAGAAATAAATAGGCCACAATTATGAGAGTTACATGGCTTAGCATACATTCCCAATGTCCAGTCCATATGCATTTGGCACCTGACCTTAACATTCTACTATCTAACCATCTCCATGTGTTTAAAGTTCTATATCTAACTCAGCTTTCATACTAACTTGCCTCACAATTTTAAAAATATCTTTTTAGATCCAGAACACTCCCTTGATTCTTAAACAACTCAAAATTTAACTGAGACTCCAGCTATCTAAGCAGGTAAGTCGACAGCCTAGTTCTGCCAAGAAAGGGTAGGTAAGTCCTTCATAATTCCTGCTCTACAATCAATGTTTATCAGAGAAATGGGTCCAAATGGCTGAAGATTGATGCTGTAATGTATGGAGAGAAAATGGGAACTGTCCAGGAAGCCACTGGTATGTCATTTCTTAGTTTTGGAAGCTACAGGCCCTGCACTTCCTATATAATCAGATATATTTATCCCTCTCAGGTCTCTGAGGTGGTTGAAGAATAGATAGCTAAGTGTCTTCTCTTTCATGGAGGCAAGACAAGGCATTTCTGTTAGAGAAACAGGACCTAGACGAAGGCAACAGAGTCCAAGTTAGAGATTATCTTTACTACAACATTTAGATAATCTAATCGGGATCCAAATAGACAATCAGTTTCATATGTGTAGTGGATCTAGGGCCAATTCATGTATGTTCTTTGGTTAGTATTTCTGTTTCCTTGAGCCTCCCTGGGCCCAGGTTTATAGGCTATGTAGGTCTTCCTTTACAGTCCTTGACCTCTCCAGCTTTCTTAATCCTTCCCCCCATGATTCCACAAGACTCCCTGAGTTCCACACATTGTTTGGGTGTGGGTCTGTGCATCTGTTTTCATTTTTGGCTGGAAGATGCCTCTCAGATGGCAGTTATATTAGGTTACTGTCTTCAAGGATGGCAGAGTATCATTAATAGTGTCAGGGGGTAGGGCTTTCCCATGACATGGGTCAGTCACTGGTTGGCCATTCCCTCAGCCTTTGTTCTATCTTTCATCCCAGCATATCTTGTAGACAGGAAAAAATTTGGGTTGCATGTTTTGGGGGTGAATTGGTATGGTAGTTTAGATTTCTGTAGAAACATGGATGTGTTTAATAAATGTGGCTTTTTACTTTTGTCTCAAGAATGGAATGTGGGGGTTCATTGCCAACCACTGAAAAACAGACTCATGAAAGGGACATGCAAAATGTCCTGATGGAAGAGGATGTGATGTTTTACCAGCCAGAATCTGTCACATGTAGAGAACATGCTGTTTCTTGAAAAAAGCTGTACTTTTGAGTGAGTACACACTTGTGCATATTTCTTGGTCTGGTTAACCTCAGTGTGGATATTTTCTACTTCCACCTTTGTCTGCAAATGTCATGATGTCTTTTTTTAAAATAAATGAGTAGTAGTCCATTGGGTACTACAGTTTTTTTTTTTTAAATCCATCCTTTGGTTGACAGATGTCTGGGTTGATTCAAGTTTGTGGCTGTTATGAAAAATACTACTATGAACATAGTTGAGCAAATATTCTTGTGGTTTGGTGAAGCATATTTTGGGTATATGTAAAGGAGTAGAATCTGTAAGTCTTGAAGTATAACTATTCCCAATTTTCTGAGAATGTACCAGACTGAGTTTCAAAATGGTTTCACAAGTTTGCACTCCCACCAACAATGGAGGAGTGTTCCCCTTTCTATACATTCTCACCAGCATGGGCTGTCACTTGAGTTTATGTTCTTAGCCATTCTGATAAGAGTCAGGTGGAATTTCATGGTAGTTTTGATTTGGATTTCCTTGATGACTAAGGACATCAAGGATTTCTTGAAGTACTTTCCAACCACTAGAGATTCCTCTGTGGTGAACTCTTCGTTTATCACTATACCCGGTATTTTTATTGAATTATTTGTTTTGTTTGTGTTTAATTTCTTGAGTTCCTTACATATTTTGGATATTAGGATTGTGTCCAATGTGGGGTTGGTGAAGATCTCTTCTTAATCCATGGGGTGCCATTTTGTTCTATTGACCGTGTCCTTACACTTAGAGAAGAATTTCAGTTTCATGAGGTCCCATTTATTAATTGTTGATCTTAATGTTTTAGCTGTTGGTGTTTTTTTCAGGAAGTTTTCTTCTGTACCAATGAGTTGAACACTTTTCTCCCACTTTCTCTTCTATTAGATTTAGTGTATCTAGTTTTGTGTTGAGGTCTTTGATCCACCTGGACTTGAGTTTTGTACAGGGTAATAAATATGTATCTATTTTCAGTTTTCTACATGCCGACATTTAGCTTGACCAGCACCATGTGTTGAAAATGGTTTCTTTTTCCATTGTACGAGTTTTGGCTTCTTTGTCAAAAATCAAGTGTCTGTAGATGTTTGGTTTTATTTGTGTGTTTTTGATTCAGTTCGTTTGATGAATGTGACTGTTCTATACCAATAATTTTTTCCAACCAAAGTCCATTACTTTAAGAAGTTGGGGCAGGAATTTACACCAAGGAACCATAGTAAGAAATTGCTTCCTGGATTGGTTCCATTGGTTATAGACTACTGCATTAAGGATGGTCCCACACACATTGTTATGAAACATCTGTCTTTAATCAGAAGTTGAAATAATTTACAGAAATGCCTACAGTCCAAATTATTGAAGTCAGGTTCCATTTAAGCAATAGTTTAATTTGCTCATAAAAACTAACCATGAAATCATCTATTAATAAAGTGGTCTTACCATAAACTTTATATAAATGTCCCTCAAGACTGTCAAACTCATTCAAATTGCTGTGTTCACCTGTACAGCTAAAAGCCTATTTTCTAAGATATACTCAAGATGACACAAAGAGAGTTATATGTAGGTCAGTAAACCATTCATGTACTCACTCCTTCTCTCTAAAATGAGGTACTAAGGACTAATATGGGATAAATACATGCATCATTCAAGCACATATTACAAAAAAAATTGAAAATCTCACCTGAGTGAGCTAACCCATACCCAGATAGATGCACATGACATCTATTCACTTATATGGACTTTAGCCATACAATGCAGGATAACTATCCTACAACCAAGAAAATGAATTAAACTGGAACATAGACTTTGTTACTTGTTACTGGGACACTTCACCCTAGTGGAGCTGTCATTTAGGATCCCAGTGTCAGAGGAAGGTCTTAGCCTTCATATGGCTGCTGAACTGAAGGGGCTAATACATTGTGCACTCCACACTGGAGGAATAGTATAGGTGGGAGTAGGGGGAGAAGGTAGGAGGGAGAGAGTGTGGTTCTGGGAAGGGTGGAGGGAGTGGACTGTGATGGAGATGTAAAGTGAAGTAATACATAAAAATTTAAACACAGAAAGAAAATGAGAGATGTGTGGGCTCTAGAGATAGCTCAGTGTTTACAAGTCCTAGTTGCTCTTTCAGAAGACTTATGTTCAATTCTAGCACCCACATGAGAGCTCAAAGCTCTCTGTCACTCCAGTTCCAGGAGATCTGACACCCTCACACAGACATACATTCGGTCAAAACACCAAAGCATAGAAAATTAAAAGAAGAAGAAAAACGAGAGGTTTCTTCATAACACATGTTATCGCCACACCTGAGCCCCACCAGCTGTAATCTTTTATGATTGACATTAAAAACATTGTAAGATGATATTTTCTTTGTTCAACAGTCATTTGTATTGATTTTAGTAAAGGAATACCCATGTCTAATTTTTTCTCTACTATTGTAGAAAAATCCTCAATGACTTGCTGTCACACTCAACCTTAGGCATGACACACATTGCCTTCTCTTGCTCCAATCTTTTGATCATCATTAATCAAAATTCATGTGATTCTCAGATAGCAGAATATCCCAATGATGCCATTAATAAATAGTCACTACTTATTATACTTAAATCAGCTCACATATTTTTCTCCCTTCCACAATTGCCATTTCAAAACCTATAAAGCCCAGATCCTAATAGAGTAAATTGTTGCCATTCTGCTCTCTTTAACAATGGATAAAATGTTTACTTCACTCTAAGTCTGCTACTCTAGGCTTTTAGTGTTTCAATTATTTTATATTAGTGTAACCACATTTAGCCCATTATATTTATATGTTATACATTTAGAGACAGTATAATTTTATTGTATTAGGTATATAATATAATAAGCACTTATAATTTTAGGTGTTGTTCCAATATTTCAGTAATTACCACATTATGAATATAAACAGTTTTTTATGCTATAGTTAAACTGTTTATGCTTCCAATACCCATAACAGGGTTAGAATTTCTAATCTCTCATTGTCCTGTATGTATCAACCTTGATTGTATTTTGTGATTTTTTTTCATACATCATAGCACAAATGGTTTATGCAAATCTACAGATCATGAAGTTACACATGACATTGATTTCGGTATGAACCAGTGTCAATGATTCATACAAATGTCAAACAAACTGAGAAAGATGATGGGGAACCTGCACCTTGCACAGTAGCCTCCAATAGTATAAAATATTGGGATAAATCTCCAAACAATAGAAAGATGTGTATTGCAAGAACTTTAAGACTTTGAATAAAGAAGCTAAAGAATATATCAGAAATTTGAAGAAAGTAATGTGAAGTATAACCAATGTTTTGATTCAATTGGACTATTATAGTAAAAATAGATATTCCTCTAAAAGTAGTCTAGGGAGGGATAAGAATTCTTTATAAACCCCATAAAATTCACAAAACTATTTTTCTCATATATTGAAAGGACAGAATTCCATATCATGTGTAAGCGCAAAAAACCCTGGGTATACAAAACAATCCTGAAGAATGAAATAACTCCTGCAGATATAGCCATCCTAAATCTCATATTGTACTATAGATTTATACCCATAAAAATACCACTATATTGGTACAAAAAGAGATATTGATCAATGGAATTAAATAGACGATTTATACATAATTTCTTACAGCTTGGGGCATCCGACTTTTGAGAAAGAAGATAGAAATATTTGCTGGAAGGAGACATCTTCAGGCAATGGTTCTGGTAAAGCTGGAGGGCGGCAAATAGGTAATCCAAATTAATCAACACTTACCACCAAAAAAATTTCTCAGCACACAATGTATTAAAGAACTAAATTTGATGGAAGAAAAAACTGGGAAATATCCTTGAACTCAATGACACAGGGAAAGACTTTCTGAACATAATGCTATTAGCATTGTTACTAAGATCCATAATTAATAAATGGAATCTCATGAAACTGGAAACTTTTGAAGGGAAAAGGACACCATCATTTCATCAAAGTTTAAGTCTATAGTATGGGGAATATTTTTACATATGAGAGAATGCTAATATCCAAAATATATAAAATGAAAATAGAAAAGGATATATCAAGAAAAAAATAACCATATTAAAACATGGGGAATATATGTAAACAAAGTATTTTCAAAACAGGAAATTCAAATGACTGAGAAATACTAAACAAAGTAAGAATATATTTAATAATCAGAAAAATGTTAATCAAAATGTCTTTGTTTTTCATCTTATATTTGTTAGAATATACAGGATCAATTTAAAACAACGTGCCATCCTGGAAAACATGTGGAGTCAGGAATACATTTGTCTGTTGTTGGTAGCATTGCAGTTTTAGAGACAGTATTTAAATCGGTGTGGGGGGGGGATCCTCAAAATTTGGGACTTAAGCAAGGTGGCTGGATATAAAATTAATTTTAGCAAATCAGAAGCCCTTCTTTATACAACAAATAAAGGGCTGAGAAAGAAATCAGGAAAACAACCCCCTTCACAATAGACACAAACAATATAAAATACCTGGGGATAACTCTAACAAAGCAAGTAAAGGACCTGTGTACAACAAGAATTTCAAACCCTTGAAGAAAGAAATGGTAGAGGCCTTTAGAAGATGGAAAGATCTCCCATGCTCATGGATAGGTAGGATCAACTAATAATAATGGCTATCCTACCAAAAGCAATATATAGATTCAATGCAATTACTAACAAAATACCAACACAATTCTTTATAGACCTGGAAAAAGCTATTCTCAACTTCATATGGAACAACAAAAAACCCATAACAGCTAAATCAATCCTGTACAATAAAAAAACATCTGGGGGTATCACCATCCCAGATTTCAAGCTGTACTACACAGCAATAGTAGTAAAAGCAGCATGGTATTGCTATAGAAACAGACCAGTAGATCAATGGAATCGAATTGAAGACCCAAAAATGGACCCACACACCAATGGCCATCTAATTTTTGACAAAGAAGCCAAAATCACACAATAGAAAAAGGACAGCATCTTCAACAAATGGTGCTGGTCCAACTGGATATCCACTTGTAAAAGAATGAAATTAGACCTATACTTATCACCTTGTACAAAACTTAAGTCCAAGTGGATCAAAGACCTTAACATAAGGCTGGTCACACTAAATCTGCTAGAAGAAAAAGTGGGAAAAACCCTCGAACTCATTGGCACAGGTGACAGCTTCCTGAACAGAACACCAACAGCTCAGAACCTAAGACCAACAATCAATTAATGGGACCTCATGAAACTGAAAAGCTTTTGTAAGACAAAAGTCCCTCTCATTGAAACAAAATGGCAGCCCATAGACAGATTGGGAAAAAAAATCTTCACCAACCCCACATCTGACAGAGGGCTAATATCCAAAATCTACAAAGAACTCAAGAAATTAAATGCCAAGAAGCCAAATAATCCAATCAAAAAAAGTAGGAGAGAGCTAAATAGAGAATTCACAAAGGAGGAGTCCTGAATGGCTGAGAGACACTTGAAGAAATGCTCAACATTCTTAATCATCAGAGAAATGCAACTGAAGATGACTCTGAAATTCCATCTCACACCTGTCAGAATGGCTAAGATCAAAAGCTCAAATGACAGCACATGCTGGCGAGGGTGTGGAGAAAGGGGAACTCTCCCTCATTACTGGTGGGAGTGCAGGCTTGTGCAACCACTATGGAGGTCAGTATGGCAATATCTTAGAAAACTTGGAATAACTTTGCCTCAGGACCCAGCCATAGGACTTCTGGGTATACATCCAAATAACTCCTCGTGGAATCATAAGGAAGTTTCCTCATCTATGTTCATAGCAGCCTTATTTGTAATCGCTAGAAACTGGAAACAACCCAGATGTCCCTCAACCAAAGAATGTATTAATAACCTGGTACATCTACACAATGGAATACTACTCAGCTATCAGAAACTATGAAATTATGCAATTTGCAGCCCAATGGATGGAACTAGAGAAATTCATCCTGAGTGAACTAACCCAGACTCAGAAGGATGCACATGGCATCTATTCACTTATAGTATGTATTATCTATATAGTACAGGATATCTATATTACCACCAACGCACCAAAGGGAACATGGATGTAGACTTTTTTGTTTGTTTGTTTTTTTAGTTTTCTCTCCCTGGCAATGAGACACTGTTCACTGGTGGTTCTGCCTTATAGGCCCCCAGTGTATGAGGAGGCTCTTGGCCCTCATGTGACTTCTGAATTGGGAAGAGGGACTGTTATGTAGGTACACTCCACTCCAGAGGAGTGGGATGGAAGAGTTAGGGGGTAGAAGGTGGGAGGGCAGGGCTGGGAAGTGGGGAAAGAGGACAGTATGATGGAGATGTAATCTGAAGCAACAAATAAATAAACTTATTTATTAAAAATATTAACTAATATTATCAACTTAGTAAATGATGGTGTCATAATTAAATAAAAACAAAAATGCATAATATTTATGAAAACTGTTACATCAATTCATGTCATGTAAATACTTTAAAAAGTGATCTTCTCTTTATATCCTCATTTATTGTACAACAATGAATGCTAATAACTGCAATCTCCCCCAAATCATAGTGATTAAAAATGTAATCTTAAGAGTATTATTTACAGACTAGTAATACACTGTAATAGAAAATTAGAACATTTTAAAAACAGGTAAACATAAAAGTATTTTACAATGTTCAAAATTTAGAAATTTACACTGATATGAAACTAGTTGATGGCTTATTATGATTATTCACATACTAAAATTTAAAGCCATGTCAAATGATCTAATGTTTGGTGTAAACAACCTTTTCAATTATTCAATGTATACATTCTACTTTATTTTCTGTACTTAATTTATTGTGCTTAATACCTCTACCTACCTTCTATCCCTCATCCTTTTAACCTCCCAAGCATAGGTGGGAAAGGAAGAAGGTTATAGGGCAAAGAGACATAGGTTCCTTTGAGATACTTCCTGCTGATTAGGGCCAATGGATTCTTTTGTGGTAATTCCAGTCTCATTGGAAGTCCAGAAAACCAGCAAAACAGAAGACAGCATCAGGAAGAACAAGCAGTAGTTTGGGAGTGCACTAGGAACTGGAAGAGCAGCAACCAATTTTTAACTTGTAGTTCTTTCTCTTCTTTGTAGGGCTTTCTGCAACTTGTTTATAGAGCCTTTTCTCTTACTTCTTTGTAGAGGCTCTTTACTCTTACTTTTTGAAAAGCCCATTCTTTTTTATTTCTTTGTGGATCTCCTTCTCTCTTTGTAGTCCCCTTCCCTTTGGGGCTCTGGTTTTTCATTTCTCTCTCCCAAGTCCTCAGAGTTAAACTTGCTCAGCTCGTTAAGCCATGCCCCTGCTATCTTATGAGACCATTAATTCTTTATATCTGTATCTTCAGCAGCCCACCTTGGATAAACAAAAACATTTTCATTTTCACAATTGGTTTTAATAAACTCCTACCACAGTTTGTCACTGGTATTTTATGATATGTTCTTTCATTCACCACAAAGTTCTCATTGGTTTCCTTAGCACAGGTGTGTCCTGAATTCTGCTAGAGGTAGACTTATCTTCTAAACAATTGTTGGAGGAAAAGTTTTAGATGTAACCCCACAAGATACTTAAGAGCAATCAATCTGGACCTAGGTACTTTCATTAATAATAATAATAATAATAATAATAATAATAATAATAATAATGATAATATTAATAATAATAATATAGACATAAAAAACATAAGTTTTGTCACCTAGAAGCTTTCTTTCTTTCTCTGTCATTTTCTTTCTTTCTTTCTTTCTTTCTTCTTCCATTCTTTCTGTTTTTTTTTAAATTTTATTGATAAGTACAATACATTCACTAAGAATATTATACAAATAAGTATTTGTTCCTGCCCATAAAGACAATGCAGATGTGGCTTCTGTGTCACATGTGCATCACAGGGCAAACAGGAGAGACTCTATTTCTATGTTCAGTGTTATGCCATGAACATCTGAATGAATAGTAGATGAATATTCTTGGAAAAAAACACAAACCTGAGACCAACACCAATTTGGCACCATGTGGACCAGACAGGGAGCTAGCCTGTGAGGACCACCAGCTCAGCAACAGCCAAGCATCAGATTGGCCTCCCAAAAAATGAAGCAGGCAAGCCAGAGACTAGAAGAACCCTGCATTGTCCTGAATGTATGGGTCATAGTTGAGCCAGCACTGAAGGTGTGAGTGTGGAAGAGACAGCCCTAAATTTTGTCTCCTTGGTGTTGGTATTGGCAAGGAAAGATGCCCTCCTCTCCCTTTTGCCCTCATCACCTGTGGCAGAAAGTTGATCTGGCCCCAATGAGGTCCCAAGAGCAGAAGAGCTGTCCTTCCACCTACTATAATGTAGTATTCAGTAGAGCATGCTCTGCACCTCTCCTGGGCAGTACAGTACAGATAGTCCTGGGTATTGGGGTTGTGGGTGAGCAGGCCCTGAGGGAGTGCCAGTGGGAGACCCAGTCCTGCCTTTTGTCTGCGTTATGGTGGTGTTGGGGAGGGAGAGATCTATTGCCTCCCTTTGCCCTCACCACATGTGGCAAACAGGAGATCTGGCTCTGATTGGGTCATGAGAAAAGGAGAGCTGTCCCTGCCTCTCCCATGCTGCAGCAATAGGGAGAGTAGGAAGTGCACCTCCTCTGAGCAGCACAGTACAGCTGGCTCGGAATGTGGATGTTGTAGGAAAGCCAGCCTGAGTGTATGACTGTGGGAGACCCAGTCCTGCCCTTTGTCTGCTTTTCACTTGTTTGTCAAGCAGTAGATATCCTCCACTCTCTGATGCCCTTACCACAGGTAGCAGGCAGGAGAGATAGGATCATGAGTACAGGAGATGTGGACCAGCTCCTTACCTGACATAGTACTCGGGAGAGCAGGCTCTGCACCTCACCTGGTTTGCATAGTGGAACAGGCATTTAATTTAGTGATTTTGTGCTCAAAACCAGGGCTTTGAGTTGGCCCCACCTCAATATATATCCCATGGATGAACTGCTGGAGTGCATAAAGGGGCCAGTTCCACAGATATAAAACAACAGGATCTCCATGACACAGCACAACAATAGGATAACTGAGAGGGTGTCCCAGAGAGGTTCCTGTACTGGCAAAGTGGTAGAAGTCAGAGACCTCATAGCAGACCAAGGAGTTGTTATAATGAACCTTTGCAAGAAAAAAAGTGTGGACAAAAGGGAATATTGTGGGACACACTGAGACACACTACAGCTACCAAAATGATATTTTTTTTGCTATGTTGAGAGATGTGTCAATGGTGGTAGATGTTCAAGGTGAGGTGGGAGATAAGAGGGAACAGGGCACATGATGTGAAATTCACAACAACAACAACAACAACAAAAACAATTAAAAAGAAAGAAAGAAAATAGAATTTACTATAACTGTATCTTAAAGTATATTGATCCTCATCCTTTTGAGAATCCCCCATACTGATTTCCATACTGTCTGTACAGAGTAGTGTTACTGTACAAGTGCAGTGTTACCAGTAATTGAGGAGTGTATCCCTTATTCCAGATTCTTGCCTGCATAAACTCTCACTTTTTAAAATAATCCTGGATATTCTGTCTGGTGTAAGATAAAATATCAATGTAATTTTGATTAACATTTCACTGATGACTAAAGATGCTCTAATTTTCATTAATTTTTATCAGACACTTGAGTTTACTTGTTTGAAAATATTTTGTTTACATCTGTTCCCTTATTTAAATTTGGCTGTATTTTTTCTTAATATATTTCATTCTGAGTTTTTAAAATTTTTTGTTTATTAGCCTTCTCTTGGATGTTTACTTGGTGTCATTTGACTTGTAGAAAATCTTTTTGGATTCTTCTACCTTCAGCCTTCCTGTATGAGTACAACAACTGTTTAAGGATATGTTTTTTTTTCCTGTGAATTTCTTGGTTCTTGATTTAAAAAAAAAACTGCTGTCCCTTGGTTTATCAATATTGGAATATTGTCAACTCAATTACATTCATCAATATGTCTGATTGTATCAATGTAATGCTATTTTCATTATTAAAACTCTTTAGTACAATTTGAGATCTGGGATGGTGATACTAGTAACTATGTCATTATTCAGGATTGTTCTAGATATCTAGGGTTTTCTATGTTCCTACATGAACTTGAAAATTGTTCTTTCATGATCTGCGAATAATGGGACTGGGATTTTGATGTGGCTTACACAGAATATGCAATTTCTTATTTTTCATATCAATTTTTACAATATTAATCCTATAATCCATGAGGATCCATTACATTTCAAACTTCTGATATCTTCAATTGTTTTCTTCAGTATCAAACAGCTTTTGTCATACATGTCTTTCATATGCTTGTTTAGAGTTATCTAGAGATATTTTAAGTATTTGAAACTATTTTGTAAGATGATGTCTCCCTGATCTCTTTCTCATTATGGTTATTATTTGTATGAAATAAGCTGATTGATTTTTAGAGGTCACTTTTTATTTTTACACTTGACTGAATGCATTAATCAGTTATAGGAATTTCTCAGTGGAATTTTTGGGGTCTCATATGTATACCATATCAGGTGCAAATAATTATAATTTGATCTCCCTTTTATTTTTATCTACTTGATCAACTGCAGTTGTCTTATTACTTTGGCTAAGAGTTCAAGAATTATATTTCATGGGTATGGGAAGAGTGTACAACCTTGCCTTATTTCCATTTTGATGGAAATGCTTTGAATTTCTCTTAAGTTTATGTTTGCTGTAGTTTGCAGCCAATTGTATTTCTTTTTTAAACATTTATTCATTAATTAAAGTTACAGCTCTATCACAGTCTCCTCCTTCCTCCCCTCCCATGCTTTACTCCCCCTTCCTCCTAACCGTCTCCTTGGATGATAGGGTGGGGCACATATCATCCCCCATCAGTTTATCAGTCACATGAGGGCTAAGAACGTCCCCTTGTTCTGTGGCCCAACATGTCAACTCAGCTAGAATAAAGTGTCCCACTAACAGGTACCAAAGTCCATGATTGAGACCTCTCTCTCCATTTGCTAGGGGATCTGTGAAGACCTAGTTGCATATCATCTATATTTTTAGAGGGGGGGTCTAGATCTAATATAAACTTTCTTCTTTTATTTATTATTTTTTGTTAGCATTTCAATCTCTGTAAGCCTCTAGGGGCCTAGAATAGTTGGTTCTGTTGATCTTCATCTTTTGATCTTGAACCCTCTGGGTCCATCTATTCCTCTTCCCTCTCCTGTATAGGATTCCCTGATATCTACACAATGTTTGACTATGTGTCTCAGCATCTGTTTTGATCTGCTGATGGGTGGAATTTTTCTTAAGATAGTTATGCTCAGTTCCTGTTCCTTTGGTCTGTGGGTTGTAGGATATTTGTCCTGTACTGTATGGCTAAAATCCAGTTATAAGTGAATTCATCCAATGTGTATCTTTCTGGGTCTGGGATAACTCACTCAGGATGAGCTTTTCTAGTTCCATACATTTGGTTGAGAATTGTATGATTTCCTTGTTTCTGATAGCTGAGTATTATTTCATTGCGTAAAAATACCACAGTTTTTTTGTTTGTTTGTTTTCGTTTCTTTCTTTTCTCTCTCTCTCTCTCTCTCTCTCTCTCTCTCTCTCTCTCTTTTGGTCTATTCTTCAGTCAAAGGACATCTGGGTTGTTTTTGGTTTCTGGCTATTCCAAATAAAGCTGATATGAACATGGCTGAAATGTTGTCCTTGTGGTTTGGTGAAGGATCTTTTGAATACATATGCTCAGGGCTAGTATGACTGGTTCTTGAGGTAGAACTATTCCGAATTTTCTGAGGTATCACCAGACTGATTTCCAAGGTTGTTGTACAAGTTTGCATTCCCACCAGCAATGGAGAAATGTTCCCTTTTCTCCACATCCTTGCCAAAATGTACTATGATTTAATTTTTTTTATCTTAACCATTCTGACTGATGTGAGATTGAAAGATCTTCACTAACCTCACGTCCAACAGAGGGCAAATATCCAAAATTTACAAAGAACTCAAGAAATTAAATATCAAGAAACCAAATAATTCAATAAAAAATGGGATACAAAGCTAAACAAAGAATTCACAAAAGAGGAATCTCTAAAGGCTGAGAGACCCTTGAAGAAATGCTCAACTTTCTTAATCAACAGGGAAATACAACTCAATGGTTTTTCTTATATTAAGGAATGTCCCTTTTATTCCTACTATCTATAGATTGGTTATCATGGCACATGCCAAAGGATTATTCATCCTACCACAGAGACATTTGTTCCACTATGATCATTGTTGCTCAATTCATCCTTCCATGACAATTGAAACAAACTGGACATTGCTCAACAGAGCAAAGGATAAAGAAAATTCATGCACCTATACTATCAAATAAATAAAATCATGAAATAATTCTGTACATGAGTAGAACTAGAAAAAATAAACCCGATTTAGGTATCCAGGCCAGAAGACAAATGTATGTACTAATGTAAATATAAACTGTGAAGTCAATAATAACTAATGAGGAACCTATAGAAATATAGAGGTTATATAAAAAGTAATGGACTTCATTCTTGTAAATTATATCATTCATTTTTGAAGCCTATCACAAGATTAAATGAATTGAATTTAGCTTAGTTTTATGGAAGTTTAATCTATGTATGCAAGTCTAATTTCAGTAATTTTTAAAATTTTATATAACATTGAATTGAAAGTAAAATCTCTGATTGAAAATAAAGACAGTCACATACTAGAAAATCACTCTCCATTGAAAAGGACAAGTCTTGAAATTTCTGTTTGATTTTCTCTTTTGTTTCTTTGTGTAACAACTGTCTTTAACTTCTCTTAGGCCAAAACTATAAAAAAATTTTGACACACATTTTATAGTGACTGTTGTACCATAGACTTTATTGCACTGCTATGCATAATATATTGACAATATATAACCTCTAAAACCAGTGAACCATTTTGAAGCATCAATGAATTTGAGGTGAAATCATTGCAGTTGTTTAGTTTTTGTTACTTATTTTTCACTTTTTTGCATACAAGGCTTGTGAACTCTTATGCATAAGATAAGAAGTGGCTAAACCATTGGTTGAATTGTTAGACTGTACATCCTGTGAAAAACAAGAGGTTCTTAGTAGTACAAATGTGGAGCTGATTTTTCTTGGTAATGATTCATACACAAGACAGTATCAACTTCACATTCTATGGATTTGCAGAAACAGTTTGCACTATAAAGACACGTAAACAATATAACAAAATACAATTAAGGTCGGCAAATATGGTACAATGAGAGACAACAAGAAATTTCAACACCATAACAAGTCCTGTAAGCATGAACCATTTAGCTGTAGGATTAAAAATAATCTCTTTAGAACCCTAATTTAGCAATGACTCAGAAATTAAAGTGATACCTAAAATCACAGTAAAGTGAGATGACAGGGTAAATGTAACCATACTCATGAAAAATATTTGAAAACACCAACAAAACAAAACCACCAAAAGTTAAAAAATAAAAAATAAAAAACAGAGTGGCAGACCTACAATTAAATTTTTACCCTTTGCTGAAGGGAGATGAAAGGCAAGAGTTTTGTTTTTTTAGGAGAACAGAGGATTTAAATTTTATTGTTTTTGGAGACTGAATAGTAAAAGGGACAATCAACATATCAACTGATCAGGGTTTGCTGTATTAGCATATCTGAATTTAGTTGGAACAATATTTTCCTGACTTTTGTCAGTTCTCTTCTTTTGCTGGTCTTTAACCATATGGTTGTCCTTAGTTGTTTATTCCTCTCGTGCCTTCTGGACTTGTTGCCAAGGAAGGAGCTTTGATGTAGAGGCCTTATAATCTTTTTGACCATGAAGTTACCATGTAGCTCTCCATAGGGTGGATGGTATCCTGTATTGGGGGCTGGTTCTCAGAGTGCCTCCCACAGCTCACCCCTTACTGTTGTGTCTCAACTAGGTACTGAGGTCAAAGGATGGGGTGAGATGTTTTATTCCTACCTGCAGGTTCCTGAGAACCAGCTGGTCTTCTTAGTGATGTTGGTGGGGGTTGGCAGGACACAGACTGTAGGTTAGAGCTGCAGATACTCTGAAGCTCAGGCATCAGGATCATGGTTGTGGACCTCCTAAGTTGTTCTCAGGGGGCTCTCAGGTTCAACTTGTGTCTTACAGCCAGAAGCCCTGTGATCGGTCACAGCTGACACCACCTGGCATTGTACAATGGTCCAGGGTGGTGTCACTGCTCCAGAGTCAGAACTCTATGCATTGTAGCCTGGGTGTTCAGCTAAGGGGCAAGGCAGGTGCCAGCAGGGAATTCTGATGTGGAGTTCTCAACTTGTTCTGAGTTCTTGGATTCAGGGCAGCTCAGTTGCTTTTTCCAAGCCAGAATCACTGTACTCCTGTCCAGCCTGCCTGAGCTGTTGGGGTTTCTGGCAGTTCCCTGCAGCTAGGGAATCAGGATTGTGGTCAGGATGATGGTCATGGTCATCCCTGGATGCCTCTCAGGGGGATCCCAATTTCACCTTGTGCCTCTGAGTCAGAAGCTCTGTGGTCTAGTGCATCCCACCCACTGGGGAAGCATGCAATGGTTTAAAACTGCTTTACTTCTCCTGGTTGAGATCTAGATACTCTAGACTGAGGCTGTTGACTGAGTGCCCTACCAAAGTTGGCACAGTCAGGGAGTTCATATATGGAGTTCACAAGGCATCTAGCGCACTTGGACTGAGGGGTAGCTCAGTCACCCTTTCTCTGTCAGAAGAGCTGTGTTCCAGAGCAGTCTGTCTGGGTCAGCTGGGCTTCTAAGAGTTTCCCTGTTTCTAGGCTGTGATCACTGTTTTTAGGGTCTTCTCAAGATCAACCTGTGTCTCTCTGTCAGGAGCTCTGTACTCCAGTGCAGCCCACTTGCTTGGGCAGCATGCAATTGTCCGAAACTGTTTTTACTGCTCTGGACAGAGATCGCAATGCTGTGGAATGTGTCTGTAGACTGAGTGCTCTGCCAAAGTGGGCACAGGGAAAGTGTTTCTATATGGAGGTCACAAGGCATCAGTAGCACTTGAATCTCCGTCATTTTTTTCCTGCCAGAAGCACTGTGTTCCAGAGTAGCCTTCCTGGGTAAGTGAGACTTTTAAGAGTTTCCCTGTATCTAGGGTGTCAAGACTGTGGTTATGGTCCTACCAAGCTACTATCAAATGAGTTTTAAGGTCATCCTGTGCCTCTCAGACTGAAGCTCTGTGAACCAGTGCAGCCTGGTTGTTCAGGCTGCAAACAATAGTCCAGACCTGCTTTACTGCTCCAGGCTGAGATGAAGATGCTGTACCCTGAGTGCCCAGTGGAGTGACTAGTTCAGGGGCCAGACAGCAGTGGGAAAGCGGGTAGAGAGTTCCAATATGTAGTCTATTTCCTGTCCACAGCATGGTTGGGTTCAGGGAAGCTCAGCATTTGTTAGCTCAATCCCCCAGTTACCAGTCAGCCACTTGCCACCATGTTGGAAATAACAGGGAGAATCACCCTCAGTCTTACCTTAATGACTCCACTGGTCTTCTTTTGGGCTCAGAACACTTTTATGGAAGCTGCATACTCAGAAAACTAAACTACCACTTTTTGTCCTGATCTCAACATATTACATGCTTGGGATGCTTCTAGCATTGTACAACCTTGGTGATTCAGCATAACAGCCTCAGTCACTATTTTTCTGAAAAATGTGCATGCAAACAATTTCAAAAGCGAGAGACCAAAATGATTGATCACACTGAGACTGGACAACAAAAGTTACAGCTAGCTTTCCTGGGAATTCACCAATATCTCGATTTTTGATAGCATGGTCAAAAAATGTTTACACCTCATTTCCCAAAAGGTGGGATGGAAGTTTCTTATTGTGTGATGTGTTATGTGTTGTGATTGTTTGTTGTTATCTGACATGGTTGGTTAGAAGTTGTTACTGAGAAAACATAAAATAAGGGTTGGATTGGTAACAGTCAGGAAAAAAATAAAATTAAGGATTTAAGAATCTTTTTTTTCTCCCTTCTTTTTCTCTTTCTCTATTATTAAAGATATTAATAAAAATTTTAATTTATTTTGTTTATATTGATAGATATTGATACAAATTTGAGGTTATTTTGTTTATATTAATATAAATTTAAAGTTATTTTTATATTGGTAGAAATTTAAAATAATTTTGTTTAAATCTTGCTTTAATGTATTTTGACTGTCAAAAGTTGTAAATACTACAATCTATGATATTGATATAAATTTAAGGTTATTTTATTCAACTATGCTTTATGAATATTGATAGAAATTTAAGATTATTTTGTTTATGTATTTTACATAAGAAATTCATTTACATTGTATATGTAAATCTTGCAATTATTCTTATTGTGGATGCATTATTGGTGTTAGAGGAAAAAGTTATTTAATAAAAGGAGGATATGAAATGGGAGTTAGATTTCTTTAGTAAATATGTTAGGGCTTCTGAAGGACAGTCTTTTAAAAGGAAGCATATGACTTGTGAAAATCACCTGGCACTGAACATTATCCTGGGCAACCAATGGGAAGGCACTCTACATAGGAAGGAAAGCCTGGGATACTGAAATGGGCTTTTAGCTTGGCATTGCTTATGGAAACTTCCTGGGTGCTGGACACTGCAACATTTTGGCTGATGGTGAGTGGAGTCCAGATTGGGCAGAAGCCAGGTCAAGCCTCATTTTGGGTCCTTAAAAACCAGAACCTGTGATGGACACACAGACAGTGCCCTGCTGAAAGGCATGGCTGCAGGAACCTAGTGAGAGCACTCTATGGAATGGCATGGCCAAGGTCTGGTAGAAAGTAAATGAGCCATCAATCACCACAAGAACAAGCCCCTACTTAGGAGTGTGGTAGCAGAACCTGAACTCATGAGAGAGTAGGTGAGAAACAGGTGCACGCCTTGCTGACAGACTTCAAGCAGAGATGCACTAAACAGCCCTAGGCCACACCATCTCTGAGGTAGTAAGAATTGGGCAAGAGCAGAGCACCCTAAGCTTATGTCCATCCATGGGCCCACAGTGTTAAGGAAGTGAGCAGAGACTGAACCCTCCTAAATGTTATGGCTGAGGAAGCCCTAGACTCATCTGAGACCAGGCAGGTGTGTTCCAACTCCTGGCAGTGAGGCCAAAACCTAGGCCACAACAGAGAATATTCCTTGAGTAAATTTGGAAGTCTCAGATGGCATTAGAAACTGACCCCAAGAGGAAGTTGGGTGAGACTGCCATACCAATGCCAGAGCCAAGTGACAACTAAGTGACTGCTACTGTGGTGCTTCTGCAGACAGACTGCTGATCAGTTTCCTTCAAAGGACCTGCCTCTGAGACTGTCTGGATTGGTATCATTCTAAAGGGTTAGGGTTGGTTGGGTGGTAGGTATTAATAATTATTGACAAATGTAGTTATAATTTATGCTTACAGTACAAAGATTTCACTTTGGTAGAAAAGGCAACTGTGATGTTATGTGACCAAAAAAAAAAAAAAAAAAAACAAACAAACAAAAAAAAAAGAATACCAATCTTAGTCATATAAATGAATTATTCAAATATATACAATATGATCATTGTATTATGCCAGAAATTGAATAGTAGCTGCAGCATGATTAGAATGAATATTTTTGGGGGTCCTAATGACAATTATCAATCTGACCATGAAAAGCTGATAATATACTGTTTGGGACATGACAATTTGCCACAGGTGGCTTGAAGAATTTCTTTCTGTCTAATGTCATTGAAATTTCAAGACTTTTTAAAGTTGGATTGTGAGGTTGAAGAGGGAAAATGATTCCAAAAATAGCTCTGTTTGGTCATCAATGATGACTAAACTCATGACCAAGAGGAAGCTAAAACTCATATCTGGGGACAAAAATGATATGATCTCTTTTTTTGGAACAACATGACTATACCCTTCCCTACTGAGTTCTGTAAAAATAAAGAAGCAAATTGATTTGTAATCAGTCAGGCTGCAAGACTCTTCCCAACCCCTCTGCCTCACTCCCTCCTACCTCCTTGAGTCTTTATCTCCTCTGTAGGACCTATCCATTTCCAGTGCTGGCCCACACCATTAATGCGGCCATAAAGATAAAAGGGACAACAAATATTTTAGTCTTAACATTGAACTATAATCCAGTTCTAAGGTAAGGAATGGGCTCCTCTTCTATTAAGAAGTAATTATTTAGTAATCTTGATATGTTGATAAATACAACCACATAGTAAGCAGATTTTAGCTATGACATGTATATATCTTGTAAAATACAAAGTCCTTAAAATTATAATATAGCTCCAATGACTGTACCACTGGAGAAAAAAAGCGAAAGGAGTCAGGACAGCCTAAAAATAGAGATCAACAAGAAGACAAAAAAAGAATGGGCTAATACTTGTCAATTTATATGTTCTTACCCTCCAAAAGGATAACAACCCCATCTATTAACAGTATAAAATGAATATCTAACATTTCCAAACAATGTTTACAATTTCTCTTGGTTCACATGAAAGATAGGTGTCCAAAACATTAACAAATGTCATTTTGTGAGATTATTACCTATAACCCACAGTGAGTGTAAAATTACCTGACAGTGGGCTAACCTATCATAGAGTTTGGTCCAGGAGAAGTTCTGAGTTCATTTTCAGCACTCTGACTTAGGTCATGCAGTAAACCACAGAGAGAAGGAGGGAGAGAGGGAGAATTCAGGTAAATCAACTCTTTTTGCATATCTTGTTGAAGATTGTCTACCATTTCCATATATTTTGGGCATGTAAATGATGAAGGAGAAGAAAGAAAAAGACATTTGAGAACATTTCATGGACAGAAAACGTGATACCTCTTCTTTCTTCAATGATTTTCTAATGGTTTCCAAAGAAAAATAATCTAAATGAAACTAACATTTCCAAAGTTTCTTCATCTTTTAAGTATCTGTGGTCATAGAATTAGTCCCTGGACAAATTGTTAGTGATAGAAATAGACACTTTACTAGGAAAAATTTAACCCATATATATTACCTAGCACACACAACAAAAAGTATCCAATTTGATCACAGACATCAGTTTGAAAAGTGAAACACCAAAACTTTGATAAGAATCCATATGCAGTATCTCACATATCTCACACAATAGACTAAGAAAGTGCTTCCTGAATAGGAAAATATTTGCTGAGAAATAACAACAGGGAGAAATAACAACAGACATTGAGGAAATCCAGAGAATATTTGGGTCCTACTTTAAAAATCTACACTCCCCCAAATTTGAAAACTTACGCGAAATGGACAATTTTCTTGATAGATTTCACCTACTGAAGCTAAATCAAGATCAGATTAACAGATTAAACAGCCCTATAACGCATAAGGAAATAGAAACAGTCATTAAAAACCTCCCAACCAAAAAAAGCCCATGGCCAGATGGCCTTAGCACGGAATTCTACTGGAATTTCAACGAGGAGCTAACACCAATAGTCTTCAAACTGTTTCACCAAATAGAATCAGAAAGAACATTGCCAAACTCATTCTATGAGGCCAGAGTTACCCTGATTCCTAAACCACACAAAGACCCAACAAAGAAAGAGAACTTCAGACCAATCTCCCTCATGAACATAGATGCAAAAATACTTAATAAAATACTAGCAAACCGAATTCAAGAACATATCAAAAGTATCATACACCATGATCAAGTAGGCTTCATTCCAGGAATGCAGGGATGGTTCAACATACGAAAGTCTATCAACGTAATTCACCATATAAACAAGATGAAAGAAAAAAAAACCACATGATATTCTCGCTAGATGCAGAAAAAGCATTTGACAAAATCCAACACCCCTTCTTGCTAAAAGTTCTGGAGAGAACGGGCATACCAGGACCATACCTAGAAATAATAAAGGCAATATACAGCAGGCTAGTGGCCAACATCAAATTAAATGGAGAGAAAGTTGAAGCATTTCCTCTAAACTCAGGGACAAGACAAGGATGTCCACTTTCACCATATCTCTTCAATATAGTACTTGAAGTCCTTGCTAGAGCAATAAGACAACTAAAAGAGATCAAGGGGATAAATATTGGAAAGGAAGAAGTCAAATTATCCCTATTTATGATAGTGTACATAAGCGAACCCAAAAATGGCACCAGAGAACTCTTACAGCTGATAAAAACTTTCAGCAAGGTGGCTGGATACAAAATTAATTCAAAAAAATCCAAAACCCTTCTTTATACAACAAACAAATGGGCTGAGAAAGAAATAAGGGAAACAACCCCCTTCACAATAGTCACAAACAATATAAAATACCTGGGAGTAACTGTAACCAAGCAAGTAAAGGACCTACCTGTACAACAAGAACTTCAAGCCCTTCAAGAAAGAAATGGAAGAGGCCATCAGAAAATGGAAAGATCTCCATGCTCATGGATAGGTAGGATCAACATAATAAAAATGGCTTTCCTATGAAAAGCAATATATAAATTCAACACAATTCTTATCAAAATACCAAGACAATTCTTTGTAGACTTGGAAAGGGCTATTCTAAATTTCATATGGAACAACAGAAAGCCCAGAATAGCTAAATCAATCCTATAAAAAAAAAAAAATCTGGAGGTATCACCATCCCAGATTTCAAGCTGTACTACAGAGCAATAGTAGTAAAAACAGCATGGTATTGGTATAGAAACAGACCAGTAGATCAATGGAATCAAATTGAAGACCCAGAAATAGACTCACGCACTTACGGCCATCTAATTTTTGACAAAGAAGCCAAAACGGCACAATGGAAAAAGGACAACATCTTCCACAAATGGTGCTGGTCCAACTGGATGTCCACTTGTAAAAGAATGAAATTAGACTCATACTTATCACCTTGTACAAAACTTAAGTCCAAGTGGATCAAAGACCTTAACATAAGGCCAGTCACACTAAATCTACTAGAAGAAAAAGTGGGAAAACCCTCGAACTCATTGGCACAGGTGACAACATCCTGAACAGAATACCAACAGCTCAGGACCTGAGACCAACAATCAATAAATGGGACCTGATAAAACTGAAAATCTTCTGTAAGGCAAAAGAAACTGTCATTCAAACAAAATGGCAGCCTACAGACTGGGAGAAAATCTTCACCAACCCCACTTCTGACAGAGGGCTAATATTTAAAATCTACAAAGAACTCAATAAATTAAATGCCAAGAAACCAAATAATCCATTCAAAAATGGGGGACGGACCTAAATAGAGAATTCACAAAGGAGGAATCCTTAATGATTGTGAGACACTTGAAGAAATGCTCAACATCCTTAATCATCAGAGAAATGCAACTCAAGATGACTCTGAGATTCCATCTCACACCTGTCAGAATGGCTAAGAACAAAAGCTCAAATGACAGCACATGCTGGCAAGGGTGTGGAGAAAGGGGTACCCAACTCCATTGCTGGTGGGAGTGCAGGCTTGTGCAACCACTCTGGAGGTCAGTATGGCGATATCTTAGAAAACTTGGAATAGCTTTGCCTCAGGACCCAGCCATACCACTTCTGGGTATACACCCAAATGCCTCTTCATGGAATCATAAGGAAGTTTCTTCATCTATGTTCATAGCAGCCTTATTTGTAATAGCTAGTAACTGGAAACAACCCAGTTATCCCTCAACCTAAGAATGGGTTAAAAAACTGTGGTATATCTACACAATGGAATATTATTCAGCTATCAGGAACAATGAAATTATGCAATTTGCAGCCAAGTGGATCGAACTAGAGAAGCTCATCCTGAGTGAGCTAACCCAGACTCAAAAGGATGCACATGGCATCTATTCACTTATAGTAGGATTTTAGCTATATAGTACAGGATATCGATACTACAACCAACACAGCAAAGGGAACATGGACGTAAACTTTTTATTTCATTTATTTTTTATTTTTATTTTTTAGCTGTTTGTCTATTTATTTGTTTGTTTGTTTTTTAGTTCCCTCTTCCTGGGAATTAGACACTTTTCACTCGTGGTACTGCCTTGTAGACCCCCAATGTATGAGGAGGCCCTTGGCCCTCATATGACCTCTTTGCTGAAGTGTTTGCCTGTTATGTAGGAACACTCCACCAGAGGAGTGGGATGGAAGGTTAGGGGGTAAAAAAAAAATGAAAAAAAAATGAAATGTGAAGTTTCGGCCTTTTTCTACCAATTGTCATAAACTGTTTAGGATAATTAAGTAAAGCAAACTAATAGTCATGCAAGCCTGTCATTTTGTTAGGTACAATGACAGTCTGTTATAGTTATTTTCTAAGCTAATCAGAAGTCAAGTTGCTAAGAGACAAGCAACATTTGCTTGTCCTAATAAAAGAGATAGATAGAGTGTCTTCAAAAACCTCAAGAGATCTGCAGAATATGGCATTCAAAGATGTTTTCTTAACTTAAGATTTTTTGATATCGAGACATGTCAGCTCCTGACAGCACCCCCTATTCTACTCCAAGTAGAAGATGAGCATCGAAGAATCTCCAGTGGGAGATGATTGAATTAGTGGCAAACCTATCTCTTGGCAGGAAAACCCCTTGCTTCAACTGTAGACAGAATGCTGTCCAAAAAGGACAAAGCTTGAAAGCAGGTAAATCGACAGCCTAGCTCTGCCAAGAAAGGGTAGGCAAGTCCTTCATAATTCGTGCTCTACTATCAATGTCTGTTAGAGAAATGGGGCTAAATGGCTGAAGATTGATGCTGTAATGTATGGAGAGAAAATGGGAACTGTCAAGGCAGCCACAGGTATGCCATTTCCTAGTTTTGGAAGCTGCAGGCCCTACACTTCCTATATAATCAGATATATTTATCCCTCTCAGGTCTCTGAGGTGGTTGAATAATAGATAGCTAGAGTTTCATAGTTAAATTTTGAGTTGTTTAGGAATCAAGAGTGTGTTCTTGTTCTAAAAAGATGTTTTTAAAATTGTGAGGCAAGTTAGTATGAAAGCTGAGTTTGATATAAAACTTTAAACTCATGCAGATGGGTAGATAGTAGAATGTTAAAGTCAGGTGCCGAATACATATGGACTGGACATTGGGAATGTATGCTAAGCCATATAACTCTCATAATTGTGGCCTATTTATTTTGGTTGTTTTGTATTGTATTTATTGTTATAAAAGAAGGAACCATTTGTTGGACTGAAATGTGGAGCTGTTGGGGGGAAAAAGATATACCTTAAACTTAAAAAAAAAAAGGAAGGGCTAGGTGGGTTGAGGCGGAAGAGGGTGAGATTGTGGGACCGGAGGGAGGAGTAGGGAGTGGATTACGATTGAGATGTAATGTGAAGAAATAGAAAATAAAGTTAAAAAAGAATCTATTTGCAGTATCTCACATATCTCACAAAATAGAATGTAAGAAATTGCTTACTGTATATAATAATATTTACTGAGAACTAAGGCCAAAATTTGTCAACTGAGACCTTATAATATTACAGAATTCTCTGTAGCTAAGGAAACAATCAGACAAAAAAAGACACAACATTACCAGATATATGTATGACAGTGGATAAATATCCAGAGCATATAATGAAATCAAGAAACAAAAAGATAAGAAAACAAATGAATCAATTATAAATGGATTAGTAAACTGCATTAAGAATTCATAATAGAAGAAAAATTAATTTCTCATAAATGGCTTCAGAAGATTCATGATTCTTAGTGATTAGTGGAGTACATATTTAAAAATTTGAAATTTCATCTCTGCATATTAAAAATAAATTCGACAAAAGTACTGGTACACAATGGAGGGGGAAATGATGAACAACGAGGAATTATCATTCGTTCTTTTTGACAATGGAAATCGATGTTGCCACTCTGGAAATCTGTAAGAATAGTTACAAAAGAAACAAAATAAAACAAAAAATAAACAATAATAAAACCCTAAAAACAAAGCTACCATGTGGCCTGGTATTCACTTCCTTAAATATGTCCAATGACTCAACATCTTACTCCAGGCATATTTTATCCACAGCTAGCATCTATGGTCATTCCAACTCTATTCACAATATCTGGGAAATAGAAACAACCTAAATTTAATTTAAAAGATAAAAGAAAAATGGATGTGTGGTTCTTATGCATAATGAAATGTATTCAGCTGTAAGGAAATACAGATGTGAAATTTTCAACTAAAAGGAAGGAAGAATAAAAGTTTATATTGTGTAATGTAGCTCAGACACAGAAAGACAAGTGCCACATAACATTTCTCATATGCAGTTCTTAGTACTAAATCTTCAGATACAAATAAGACATAAAGTATCCATAAAAACAAGGAAAGTAAATATGGACCAAAGATGTGGAAGGGTTTTAAACAAGAAAAGGCAGGATATCAGGGTTATGAATTCGTATATATAATAACTAAGAAGACTTTCTAATTTTGTTGATAGAGGGAGGTCAAAATAGAGAAGAGACAGTCTCATTCATAGTCCTATAGCAGTCCTTACTTCCACTCCATCCCCACTCCTTGAGAACACTACCTCTTGGTGATGATCTGATCAACCTAGATCCTTCCATAAACTGTATCAGGATTAACTCCTACCAGTTCTACATTCCTGCAGAAGCAGTGTCATCCAGGGATTCCACGGTCATCACTCATGTCTAGTATTCAGAAAGGGCAATAACAATCCATAGAAAAACACCCACCGCTCAACAAAAACAAGACAAGATACCAAGACTAAGATACTATTCAAATGTATTAAGTTCAGATACCTAGACTTCAGAAAAAAATGAAAAAACAATACAGATATATTATGTCAGTAATCCCTGAGAAACACAATGTAGCTAAGCACAAGACAAGGTCTTCAAAATAATAATAATGTATATGCTCAAGGACCGTATCAAGGATATGAATGAATATATCAATGAGGATTTTAAAAACACAAAGAAATATTTGAATGAAATAATGAATGCATTTCAAGCCACAAATCTGAAATAAACATCAAAAATTAAATCCCTGATCTAAAGTAAAACTTAATATGAGAAATATAATGCATCAAATAAAAACATAAGTAAATCTTATCAACATACTATAAGACATGTAAGAGAGAAATTAAGTTGTTGAAGATAAGGAGTAAAAAAATCTGTAACTCAGATGAAGAAAATACTATATTTAAAATCATCAAGACACAAAAGACCCAGGAGTTCGAGACACTATGAAAATAACAAAAATGCTAATAATAGGAATAGAAAAGGAAAGATGTACTCATGAAAATCAAAGAAAACATTTTCAACAAATTCATAGAAGAACATTTCTGCAACTGGAAGTTGGAAATGACTATCAGGGTGCAAGAACCAAAAGAATACACAAGAAAAGGCATAATCAGAAAATAAATACCCACACAAAACAAAATAATAATAAAAACAACTAAATGTTTAGAACAAAGAAAACATATTGAAGCACAATGAAAAGAACACCAAGTAACATAAAATGAGGGCATGTTTCACCTACCATGATCCAGACATTCCTAGATGATTAGCTTCCAAAGATGATATCCTGTATCATTTGGGATCAATATGACTTCCCAGGATGTTGGCTTAATATTTCTAGCGTGTTTATACATAAAAGAAATAACAATTTCTGACACATTCAAAGTACTTAAGTTCAGTTTTCACACAGTGGTACTTGGTCAATCAAGTCTCGCCATTGACAAGCCCAATGATGCACATCCAGAAATATCACTGGGGATTCCCCATCCATAACTTCACAATTATCCACAGAGAATTCAAATCTAAATAACAAATGTACAAAAAAAAAAAACAAAAAACAAACCCTCCTTTGTAAACATGCCTGACTAAGACTACCTGAACAACAATCAGTGGCCAGAAGATGATCTTTTGATTTCAAGATCCTTTCAGATTTAACAAACTTTATATAATAAATGCAGGTAATGTTCAGAATGTGCTGGCCCCCAAACAATTTTTATCTCTATAATCATATCTCCCCCTGATACACTTGTACTGACTTCCCAATTTATTGATAGTTTTGAAAAGTAGGCTTTCTTTAATAGCAAAAAAACCTAAAATCTAAATGGGTGTTACCAATCAAAATCATTACAGACTTTGACCCCACAGTCCACTTTCCACACAAAAACCCACTCTTCCTTCTGCTCTGCCTCAATCACAATAATCCTTAAATCCTTCTATACCAGTATTTCTTTCTAACTCTCAATGATTCTTCCATGGACATCCCCAAATTGCCTTATCCTTCATTCTTTACATCCAATGTTTCAAAACTACAATCATATAATTCCCATTATTGGGAAAAGAAACATCCCAAGAATTTCCTTCTTTTTTTTGCTGTCCCTGACAAAACAGCTCACTAATCTTCTTCCCCTTCATGAAATCCTCACAGTTCCTTCACTCCTCACACTGACTGAAACAAAACCCATCATATTCCAGCATCCCATAGGAATTTGAGTTTCCAAAGTTTTCTGTTTTTATCCCTATAAAAAGTCAATACTGTGGTCTCTGCCCTATACAAACAAAAAAACAAAACAATTTATTATAGCTAGAAATTTAGTTGTCCTTATAGAAATTGCACAGGAGGTGGTAAGAAAAGACACATTTTTTTTTTAGCATTGTTTAGGATCAATAGGCCATTACCAAAAGAGTAATACTTTTTGGCCCTTTTCGCCCCTAACTTAATCTTCTCTTCTATTACTGCACAAATTTCTTGCATTATAATAATCAAATTTAAAGGTGCATTCTTTACAGTCTGTAGTGTTTTGAATTTGTTTCCCCAACAATTTTGGACAATTGAATTCTTGGTCCACTTAGGAAGGCTTAGGAGAAGTGGGATTGTTCAAGGAATTCTGTCACTGGAGGAAACTTTGAGAGTTAAAATGACTTCCATTTCCAGAGTACTCTCCCTGCTTCCTAATATTTGTTTATTATTTGAGGCCATGACTTCTGCTCTATTTGTTAGAATTCCCAACTGCTACCACTCTTCCACTCACTCTGTACCTATAATCTCAAATAAAATTATTTTTTTCTCTAAGTTACATTGGTTATAGGGTTTTATTAGTCAATAGAAAAGTAACTATCACAGAATACCATGAAACCTTTATTCAAAAATTTTACATTTACTTCAATAAATATATATTCAAACAAAACACAAAAACTTATTTTAGTAGTTGTTTTTAAGATGTACAGGGCAGCTTTCTTAATTCTTGTTATATTTAGTAGGACCCCTGTCAGTTCTCATTTCCCCACAGCTAGTTCCAATATAAATGGCCTCCACTTTGTAGTTTTAATATAAACTTGTCATTCATACTATTATTCTTTTTATTTTCCTCTAATTATATAAATGTTTTGAAGAAAACTCTGGTTTTCAAAAACACATTTCTTTTACAAAGGAAATTATATATTTCCATTCCATGCTGATCCTATATAGAGATGCCTTGGAGATGGTTGGATAGTAGAATGTTAAAGACAGTTGTCAAATATGTATAGACTGGAAATTGAGAATTTATGCCAAGTCTTATAATTCTCATAATTGTGACCTAGTTATTTCTGTCATTTTGTATTGTGTTTGTTGTTATAAGAGAAAGAGCCATTTGTTGGAATGAAAGGGAGAGCTGTTGGGGCAGGAAGATATACCTTAAACTTAAAAAAAGATGGGGGGTTGAGGGAGAAGGGGGTGGAAAGGTGGGACCAGAGGGGGGAGTAGGGTGGAGATTGAAATTGAGATGTAATTGGAAGAAATAAAAAAAGAAAAGAAATAGAAAAAAAAGATCACAGAAATTGAACTCTCTCTTGCAAAGGATAGCTCTCTCTTGATTTGATGTAATTTCTTTCATCTGTGGATTGCTAATGTGGGCCTTTAACAAAACAATTATATGAATAGGTTTCAGGAAATCCCAATGAGCAGTGAGATGCCTGTATTGGGCTCTCTTATTCTATGACAAATCCCTACCATTTGAGCTATCTCAGGCTCTGTCCTATTACTCTAAACAGGTTAACCTTTACATAGACAACCTGACTTTATGCCTTTTATATTCTGGAAGAAATACATAGATCCAATATTTGTGTAATAGCTTCTTTTTCTAAACAGATGTCAAGATTGTCTAAGAATGGCTTGCTCCCCTGTAAGATCTGATTGGGACTCTTCTTTTAATCCTCATGTCTCTAAAAGTGGTGCCTTCACCTTCATATACTGACTGTACATTCTATTATGTCAAGTTTATTTTTACCTCCCAGGCCATGTCTAGGTACTTTTCTTTTTCTCTCCACAGTACACCATAATTCTCATATAAATCCCAGATGCAAGTTTAAATTGATGTTATTAATTGGACAGTCTTTTGAATTCCCTGCATATTCCTTCAAGATTGAAAGAAATGTCTTCCCATGATGGCTATGGTAGATAAAATAAACTTCCCAGTAATTTCTCTAATAATCTGCACTTTTCCCTACCATGCCTAACATTTGATCCCACTTGTGTTATGGGAAGCTAAATAGAAGGAGGAAAACCTTCCTAATCACATTCTTTTATAGTAAACATTGACTCACTTCTAGAATTGCGTCTGCTTCTGACTGGGACAAAAGAAATTGAAGTTTTCATTTATACCATGTCATTTGTTATGACTGAACAATTGTCAGGAAATACTTATACACAGTGCAAATAATTCTTCCATTGTATTCTATTCTATGATCCAAAAATGGTTAAAAAGTTCTAACAGACAAATGGAGCATAAATGATATTTCTCACCAAATCTCTGCTACTAAATTATGGGGCCTCAGCTCTTGGATTCATGTTCCAGGCCAAATCCAATTTGTGAACCTCAAAAATAACATTTTGTCACCCTGAAGCAACATATTAGCTTTTCTTAAAATCCATTCTAGCAGAAATCTAAGAGAGCTCTCCCTAGGATACCCTTGCCTACCACTGTGATCTCCAGTAGAACCTTGAACTCCTATTGAAAGAGAAACAGAGTGAATCTCATCCCTCTAACATGTTTCTGCTCTCAAGGACTTAAGAGACTGCCATCTCAGACACCAGTTTGGTGACATTGAGGACGTCAGATTTATACATTGATACATATATAAAACATCTCCAAACTTGCTAAGTCATAGCTCTCAAAGTCCCATGGCCTATCCCTCACTACACAAACTTGCATACAAGTCAAACCCCCTTTGTTTTCAATACTCATTCCAAGAGACATCAAACTGAGAATTGTCCATCCTCTTCATACAAGGAATATTTTTTCTCTTTATCCTGCTGATAAATACTGAAATTTCTGAGTCAACCCCAAAGTTGCACAGGCTGTAAGTGAAAAATATTACCTGCCCATATTACTGGGCCAAATATCTAATGATGCTCATCTTTACATTCTCTGCATAAATCTTGCAAGTTCCAATGTTTTTGCTACCTATGTTCAAAGTCCTTTTTTTGTTTCTAGAACACAGTGTGTGAAGTCTATGATACCCATATATTCACATGAACAAGGTCATCCAATGGTCAAGGTCAACACAACAGTTGTCACTACTTTATAGAAAAATCAAACTTTCTCTTCAGAATCCATCAAATGCCAGTAACTCCTTAGCTAGGAGCAGGAAATAATAAGCTTTCCCTTCCTCCTTTTTGGAATGTTGAATGGCTTTATCTTGTGAATGCTTTATGCAAGAAACCATAGTATCTGTGAGTTCCTGACTTAATCTGTATTGCCATGTGCAAACAACACTGTATTTCTCTGGTTTTTCCTGATCCTGTTTCCTATGTCAAAGCATGCATGACTTGAAACATAGAAAATGGGCAGGAGATCAGTTTATCTAAACAAATAACAGAGATCAATAAATGTGATCTCATGAAACAGAAAAGGTTCTGTAAGGCAAAAGACACTGTCATTCGAACAAAAGGGCACTCTATAGCCTGGGAGAAAAATCTTCACCAACCCCACATCTGACAGAGGGCTAATATCCAAAATCTACAAATCTCAATAAATTAAATGCCAAGAAACCAAATAATCCAATCAAAAAATGGGGGATGGAGCTAAATAGAGAATTCACAAAGGAGGAATCCCAAATCACCCAGAGACACTTGAAGAAATGCTCAACATCCTTAATCATCAGAGAAATGCAACTCAAGACGACTCTGAGATTCCATCTCACACCTGTCATAATGGCTAAGATCAAAAGCTCAAATGACCTCACATGCATGCAAGGGTGTGGAGATAGGAGAATCCTCCATTGCTGGTGGGAATGCAGGCTTGTGCAACCACTCTGGAGGTCAGTATGGCGATATCTTAGAAAACTTGGAATAGCTTTGCCTCAGGACCCAGCCATACCACTTCTGGGTATACATCCAAATGACTCAGCACAGAATCATAAGGAAGTTGCCTCATCTATGTTCATAGCAGCCTTATTTGTAATAGCTAGAAACTGGAAACAATCCAGATGTCCCTCAACCAAAGAATGAAGTAAAAAACTGTGGTACATCTACACAATGGAATATTACTCAGCTATCAGAAACAAGGAAATTATGCAATTTTCAGCCAAATGGATGGAACTAGAAAAGCTCATTCTGAGTGAGCTGACCCAGACTCAGAAGGATGCACATGGCATCTATTCACTTATAGTAGGATTTTAGCTATATATATAGGATATCTATACTACAACCAATGCACGAAAGGGAACATGGACGTACACTTTTTATGTTTTTATTTTTTGTCTGTGTGTTTTTTAGTTTTCTCTCCCTGGCAATGAGACACTTTTCACTGGTAGTACTGCCTTGTAGGCCCCCAGTGTATGAGGAGGCTCTTGGCCCTCATATGACTTCTGAACTGTAGTGAGGGATTGTTATGTAGGGACACTCCACTCCTAAGGAGTGGGATGGAAAGGTTAGAGGGTAGAGGATGGGAGGGTGGGGCTGGGAAGGGGGGAAAGAGGACAATATGATGGAGATATAACCTTAAGCAACAAATAAATAAATTTATTTATTAAAAAAAGATATTTTTAAAATTATGAGGCAAGCTAGTATGAAAGCTGAGTTAGATATAGAACTTTAAACACATGGAGATGGTTAGATAGTAGAATGTTAAGTCAGGTGCCAAATACATACGGACTGGACATTGGGAATGTATGCTAAACCATATAACTCTTATAATTGTGGCCTATTTATTTCTGTTGTTTTGTATTGTATTTATAGTTATAAGAAAAAGAACCATTTTTTGGACTAAAAGGGAGAGCTGTTGGGGGGAAAAAGAAATACCTTAAACTAAAAAAAAAAATAAAAAAGAAGGGAAGAGGATGGGGGTATTGAGGGGGAGGAGGGTTGAAGGGTGGGACTGGAGGGGGGAGTAGGGAAGGGATTGTGATTGAGATGTAACTTGAAGAAATAAAAAATAAATTATTAAAAAAAAGAATTTGCTCGTAAAGAGCATCCAGTTTGCAAGAATGTCATGTTCCTAGAAATATTTGTGTTAAGCCCTGTCCTTTAGCATTCATAATAAGCCTTGGTCATGTATCATGCATCAATTTTGAATAAAAAAGAAGCAAATGACTAATGAAAAGAAAGAAACAGCATTCATTCAATGTAACAACACGTGAAGGGGGTTAAAGAAAAGATGTAACTTCCCCTTCAATCTTTTAAGTTCTATAAAGAGGTTTGGAATTAAGTAGAGGATCAAAGTTGTGGCAGTGATTCAATAATAGTCAAATCATAGTCAAGTTGCTCACATCCATCACATTTTAGACTCTCCTGTAGGAGTGGCTGATCATATTTCAGCATAGCAGACAGTCTTGTTCTGGGAGATGGTATCACTATGTTAACACCAGGCTTCCAACTTTTCCTTCTACCAAAATTAGATTACCCAAGGAAATGTCATTTTTTAGGTTGTACTCTTTCAATAACTTCATAGTCAAAGGAAAGGACATATATTTCTTCAGAACAGTTCCATTTCCCAAGAAAATCTGATTATATTCCCTCAATTTTGATGTTAATAGCGCAACCTTTAGATGAAATAAGTCTGTGTGTAAGAAAAGTAACATAGTAGATAGAAAATAGGAAATATTGTCATGACAGTTTCAATTTGGATGTAGGAGGGGGTTTTCCCAGAAATTATTATTGTTCCATAACTTCTTGGCTTTAGTTACTTTGGGAATAGCTGACAAAACAACTCTATCTTCTTCAATTGACCCAACATCACATTAAGAAGGATAGTACATACTCAGAAATATATTTTACTTCATTATCCTAGTTGTTTAAAATATACTCGAGGACTACCATACTGTTAACTTTCACCAACCTATGTAGATCTGTGTCTGTGAGATCTGGATCTTAGCTCTTAAAACATTGGGGCTGAGTACAGCATAATGCTGTAGACAGTCTTACTTCAGTTTCAGCCTACTTTTATACATGAATATAAGAAAAAAAAGAACAATGCAAGGAAGGTTATTGAGTTTGGAAAGACATGATCAGAAAATCTATGATCAGAAAAACCCATAAACAAATGTCAGAAAGCACATACTAAATCTTAGCAGAGTAGAACTTTCCCATAACTTTCTCAGGACAGGCCAATTTAAACACAATGCCTGGCATGTACTACAGCATATGTTGTGGAAAGCATAAATTCAAGGTAAAGGCCATATCCAGATTAAATATACACTGACCAGACTGGGTTCTACAGTGATGTTCTGATCCATCAAGAATAACAATGTCTCATAAAAATGAATGTAAATATTTGTCACAGGATGCACAAAGTCATATCAGCACCCTCCTCAAAAGAAACCCAAAACTAAAATCCACCAACCAACTATCCAAACAAAACAACAAGGAAGCAATGAAGCAAGCGAGCAAAGAAACAAACAAACCAACAAAAACAGAAAATAATATTTACCTGAAGTAAAAGACCCTTGACATTTTTTTCCTGGATACTGTCTCACAGGTCCCCATTGTTCACCATATATCAGTCTTTCCACCATGTTCTACAACTATACCAAATGTGACTACAATCCCATTGTAGTAATTTCTAGTTTTCTGTATATTACTCACCAATCTCAAAATTATATGCCTATAGACATTTGAACAAGTTGGAGAAATATTCTGATTTATTTGATTGTGTTCCATGGGGAACAAATGTAAAGCTATAAGAATTAATATGTACTTTATGACCAATATTAAGGTAACTTCGCTAGAGGTTATACTAATACATGATGATAATAGATAATAATTTGATGAAAACTTTTACAAAATAAACAGATCAACAACACAGTTCTTTCGAATGTGGAAAAGTAAATATAAACCATGAATAAACTTAACCAACAAAAAAAAACTATTTAAGGACAAGTAGTTTTAAAAGGGCACAGTAATTATTTAATAATTTGTTTGACCAAAAGTCAATACCTTTTACTTGCGATGTGGCATTGCTTGGAGGGAGGAATGTCTGGGAATATGGGAATATCTAAATATCATTGTTTATGGAGAATTGTGATTCTCTCATTAACATATATATATATGTATATATATATATATATATACATATATATATATATATAACTCTCATTAAACATTTGACTTTGGAGGACTCAAGATTGTTAATTCATACCTTAATATTTTTGGGGCTTGAAGTCTTACTTATTATGTTAAACATGTAACTCCCAGAGGGCCCCAGATAAAAGCAAAGGTATCCAAGTCCCAATGGAATTCTTGCATATTAATTCAGAGGGTGGATACTTTGAGACTTTGTTAGTTAATTTCATCTACTGCCACTTAGCTTTTAGACAACATATGTTTCTATTTTATGTGAGTTTAAAATCCCATATACCTAATGACACATTTTTTAGAAATTGCAAATAAATGCAATAATGATCTGTCTTCACAAATTTGTTTTTCCCAAGTAGACTTCAAGACAAATAATATCAAAGACCAGCTTTGACATCACAATGTAAACAGAGGTGGGACATGTGGATCGAGGGAGCTGGGCACTGATGGCACCCATAATTAGCCTCTGCTGATAGCAGCAGATGACTAAAAAGAGAAGAGGGTAGGGAGGAACCAGGGCTGATAACATTTGGAGAAAACTGCAAGTGATAGTGGTCAGCAGAGAAAAATTGATGTTGTTAGCAACCTGCATAGGCTGCTACTGATAGTGGTCATCAGAAGCTAGTACTGGTGGTGCCCAGATGGTAGGGAAGAAAAGAAGAAGATAAGTCATTCATACACACACACACACACACACACACACACACACACACACACACACTTGGAGGATGAAGCAAGGGCTGCTTCAACAAATTCCTACATACACAGACATAGACAGACCGACAGACAGACAGACAGACAGACAGACAGAAAAAAGAAAGAGTGACAGATACACACACATTTTATGGATGGAGCAAAACTCCAATCAACTTTACATATATACATATATACATGCAGTTGTTGGATTTAGTAAAGCTCTAACAATGAAAAACAACTTTAGTTCTTCTCAGCCATTTTATAGACACTAAGACAAAATTCATACATAAGAAGAAAAATTAAATTATAGCCATAGATTACATATTTTCTAAAAACAATCAACACAAAACCATTTTATTTATTTTTATTTTTATCTATATAAGTTACATCTCAATAGAAGTCACCCCACTCCTCCACTACCAGTCCCAACCATCTTCCCCCTCACCCTCATCTCCTTCTTTGAAGGGAGTTAGAATAATATAAATTAGATTTAGTAAATATCTATGGGTTTCTGATACAGTCTCTTAATTTGGGGAATGAAGATCAACTTGGCTGTGGGCAATTAGCTTATCAGCTTATGGACTAAAAGCAAGGATGAAGTCAGGTAAAACGAGGTGAGTCTTTATGGACTAAAAACAAGGTTGAAGCCAGGTGAAACAAGGAAAGACTTTATGAACTAAAATGAAAGTTTTTGGCCTGACATTGTTCTCAGCTGCTAAGTGGGCAGAACCCAAATTAAGCTGAAGCAGGTGGAACAAGGAGAGATCCTATTTAAGGACAAGTGGATGGAGCCCAAAGGGCCGCATGCTAGAGAGCCCCATGCTAGAGAGCTGGATGCTAGAGAGCTCTGATGCCAGCAAGTCCTCATGCTAGAAAGGACAACTAGTAGTTTGTATTCTCTGATGGAAAAAGTGCTGGTGGACTGATGGCCAGATCTCCCTGAGGCAGAAAGAAGCTGGTGAGCAGAGAAAGTCTCAGCCAGACATCAAAGGGCCAAGGACTAAACCCTGTGGATTAGCTTTTGCCTAGAGGGGTTTGATCCATCCAAACTGTGGCCTGAATGAAACTGTGGCTCACTTTAAAGACTGAGGCAGAACAGCAGAATGGTTGATATAAAGGAAATAAATTGGCTTACAGATGGCTTAGGACTCCCAGAGAGAAGAAAGCCTCAAGCCTTATTTAAGGTGAAGTCGCCATAGCCAATTTACCCTGACATCTGAGATATACCAGAAGAAAGACTGCTAAGTGCATTAAAGGGTCTACCACAAAGACTGTGTTCCTGATGACTGAGGACCTGCCCCAGAGACTGTATTCTTCTAAAAGGTTATGAAAATAGTTGTAATAGTTATCAATAGGTTTAGTGGTTAGGTAATATGGTTAGTAGTTAGTTAAGTGTTTATGGTTACTAATAAATAAGTGTTGAATAATTTTAAATAGATTGGTTTCACTTCTCCTCTGGTGAGAGGGGGCCCATATATCAACACCCCTCAGTTCATTGGTCACATGAGGGCTAATAGCTTCCTCTTGCACTGGGACCTGACAGGCAGCCCAACTAGAGTAAGGTGTTACACTAACAGGCAACAGAGTCCATGACAGGTGTCAAACAGCATAATTGCTAAGGGAGCTGTATGAAGATCCAGTTGCCTATCATCTATATATGTATGTATAGAGGGCCTAGGTCTTGTCTATATGTGCCTTTTTTCATTTTTTCTTTTTTGGTAGGTATTTCAGTCTCTGTAAGCCTCAAGGAGTCTACTTTGCTTGTTTCTGTTGATCTGCAAGTGGAGTTCTTGTCCCCTCCAGGTATCTCTATTCCACATCCTTCTCTTATACAAGACTCCCAGAGGTCAAGCTACTGTTTGGCTGTGTGTCTCAGCATCTGTATTTATTTGCTGCTGAGTGGAGTTTCTGTTAGCACTTTGGCCTGCAGCGGGACAGGAAGTTATCTTGAGACTCATGAGCCCAGAAACCACACAGCTCTGAGTGGGGAGGGTATCCCCAGTGAAAGTGTTACAGCTCTGAGGAAGGTATCCAGGGACTTGGCAGCCCAGGAAACACACAGCTCTTTTAGGTGGGACAATGTCCCAGTGGAAGGGTATCCTGAGGCTCAGGAGCTCAGGAACCACACAGCTCTGAGAGGAGACTTCCTCAACAGAGACTTTGCAGCTCACAAGTGTGAGTTTCCTACCCCCCAGCTGAGCTGGGGACCCTGAGCTTATGTCTTTTCTTCTTTACTCCCAAGCTTCTTTGTTTCTTTCCCAGGAGAAATGATGGATTCTCAGCAGGCAGCAAATCTTATAAAGGAGATTTTATTGGAGGGTGGGGAACAAATCCAGGCTCCCCCTATTCCTGAGAGAAGAGAGCAAAGAACAGAGGAGGATGAGGCTTTATATATGGCTTTTTTTTTGGGGGGGGGTGTTTGTGGCTTTCTAGGGCAGGGCTTTACAAAGTGAGAGTTGGTGGGCCTTCAGGTCCTGAGCTTGGGGGAGCTTAAGGATTGGTGGGGTTTTATTCACCTAAAATTATTTTAAATCTGGTAGGGGCCCCAGTGCAGGACTGGAGACTATTAGAGGCTGAAGCTACCATTCTGACAGATAGGTGACTGTCTGACAGACAGTTAAGGGCTCATTAACTCCAGCCTTAGGGGACTTACTCAAACTTGAACTCCCAACAAAACAACTTTCCTTAACTAAACTGTGGATTCATACTAAAGGCTCAGATTCCTGTTCCTGGTTCCTGGCTGCCATGACCATGTAAAGTTCCCTGCTTTGGGGGAATGGCTAATTTATACATTGTTGCCACAGAGATAACCTGGAGCTAGCAAAACAGTAGTCTTCAGTTAGTGCCTCAGCTGACAAGCAACTCAGGGGAAGGAGGCCTGTCTGTGAGCTCCAGGTCTCCAGTGTTTACCTCTGGCCTCTGGAGTCCTGAGGTGTAACTGTATTACCCAGGGGAATTGCAAGGCTAAAGAGGGGACACCCAGGGAAAGATGTAGGTGTAGCCCAGAAGGAAAACTTGAAACAGTAGGACCTGGCTGCTGGGGCTCCTCAAGTGGAGACCTGGACACTTCCCTGTAAAGTATAAAATGGTTTTTAAAAGTATGCAAAATTAAAGACAGGGAGTCTGTGGCAGGAAAGTCTTTCCCCGCAGCATGAGTGGCTGAAGGAGACTGGAGAGAAGGTGCTGTCTCTGTGGACAGCTCCCTTGACAGCTGTAAGCTGAGGCAGGAAAGACGTCTCAGTGGACAGCTCCCCTAGTCCATAGCAAGCTGAGACAGGACAGCTCCCTTGTCAGCAGCCTGCTAGTATGCTTTTGTGGCATGCTGCTCAGGGATTTACTGACACTTGGGGAAGTAGGGGGTTGGACCATCTCCCTGAATTGCTGCCACAGCTGCTTTGATGGCAGCAGCAGTGGAGGCAGCTGCATTGGGACTATAGCATAGGATTGTTACTGAAGGTTCCTGTTCTTTTGGGACTGTGTGTTGTATGATAGTTATCCAATAGTATATGGCTAATATCCAGTTATAAGTGAGTAGATGCCATGTGTATCTACTGAGTCTGGGTTTGCTCACTCAGGGTGAGCTTTTCTAGTTCAATCAATTTTATTGCAAATTGCATGATTTCCTTGTTTTTGACAGCTGAGTAGTATTCCATTGTGTAAATGTACCATAGTTTTTGTTTGTTTGTTTGTTTGTTTGTTTTTTAAACCAGTCTTCGGTTGGAGAAAATCTAGATTGTTTCCAGTTTGTAGTTATTACAAATAAAGCTTCTAAGAGCATAGTTGAGCTGATGTCCTTGTGGTTTAGTGAAGAATCTTTTGAAAATATGCCCAGGAGTGGTATCTGTTGGGAGTGGATCTTAAAGCAGAATTATTCCCAATTATCTGTGATATAGCCAGATTGGTTTGCAAAGTGGTTGTTCAAGTTTGCATGCCCACTAGCAGGGGAGGAGTGTTCCTCTTTCTCCACATCCTCACCAGCATGTACTGTTACTTGAGTTTTTGATCTTAGCCATTCTGGCAGGTGTGAGATGGAATCTCAGCATCCTCTTGAGTTGCATTTCTCTGAGGATTAAGGATGTTAATCATTTTCCCAAATGTCTCTCTTCTTGGCCGTTAGAGATTCTTTTGTCAATTCTCTGTTTAGTACTGTACTGAATTATTTATTGGAGTATTTGGTTTGTCAGTGTTTAATTTCTTCAGTTCTTTATGTATTTTGGATATTAGTCCTCTGTCAGATGTGGGGTTGGTGTAGATCTTTTCCTAATCTGTAGGCTGCCATTTTGTTCTAATGACAGTGTCCTGCACCTTACAGAAACTTTTCAGTTTCATAAGGTTCCATTTATTGATTGTTGTTATTAGAGCTTGAACTATTGGTGTTCTGCTCATGAAGTTGTCACCTGTGCCAGTGAATTGAGACTTTCCCCACTTTTTCGTCAGTTACATTTACTGTGCCCAGTTTTATTTTGAGGTCTTTGATCCACTTGGACTAAAGGTTTTGTACAAGGTGATAAATGTGGGTCTATTTACATTCTTCTATATGTTGACATACAGTTAGACCAGCACCATTTGTTGAAGATGCTTTCCTTTTTGCATTATATGGTTTTGGTTTCTTTGTCAAAAATTAAGTGACCATTGGTTTAATTCTGAATCTTCAATTCAATTCTACTGATCAACTGGTCTGTTTCTATGCCAGTACTATTCTGTTTTGTTTGTTTTATTTTGTTTTGTTTTTTGTTTTGGGGGTGTTTTTTTTATAATTATTGATCTGGAGTACAGCTTGAAATCAGGGATGGTGATACCTACAGTTCTTTTATTGTACAGGAATATTTTAGCTATTCTGGGCTTTTACATTTTCCATATGAAGATGAAAATTGTACATCTTCAATAAAGATGTGTAAAGAATTGTGTTGGTATTTTGATCTGAGTTGCATGGAATCTGTATTTTACTATTGGAAGTATGGCCATTTTTATTATGCTGAGCCTACCATTCCAAAAGCATGGGAGAGCTTTCCTTCTTATGCTATCTTCTTCAATTTCTTTCTCCAGGGAGTTGAAATTCTTATCATACATGTCTTTCTCTTGTTTGGTTACAGTTACATCCAGATATTTTAGATTATTTGTAGCTATTTTGAAGAGTATTTTTCCCTAATTTCTTTCTCAGCCCATTTTACTTTTGTGCAAAGAGAGCTACGGATTTTTTAAAATTAATTTTATATCCAGCCACCTTGCTGAAGGTGTTTATCAGCTGTAGGAGTTCTCTGATTGCATTTTTGGGATAACTCATCTTTACCATCATATCATTTGAGAATAGGGATACTTTGACTTCTTCCTTTCCAATTTGTATCCCCTTGATCTCCTCTTGTTTTCTTATTGCTGTAGCTAGATATTCAACTACTATGTTAAAGAGATATGGAGAGAATTAGCAGCCATACATTATCCCTGATTTTAGTGGAATTACTTTAAGTTTCTCTCCATTTAATTTTAAGTCGGTTTGCTTTTCATTGCCTTTATTATGTTTAGGTATAGTCTTTGTATCCCTAATCTTGCCAACACTTTTATATACCATAGTGTTTGTGTGTGTGTGTGAGTGTTTCATCTTAATAAAATTGTTAGTGACTCAAGAAAATTTCTAATATTCTGAGGAACACAGAGAACACAGAGGATTATTTAATGATCAAAAATCCTATCACCTGGAAAATGATGCTATTAACAAATAAAGTCACTTGATTTGAAGACCTGCCCTCTCTATGATACCTCAAGAGTTATGATGCAACCACTGCATTACTTAACAAAATATGAAGTTATAAGACCCAGAATAAAATCTGAATGGTTGATTTTACTCAGTCATTCTCATTCAGAGCAATCATATTTGTGGCTAGATTTGGTGACCCTCCATTAAGCTCAGGGTAAAACGACCTTCCTGAAGCTTTGTATTGCCAAGAACACTCACAGGAAAAGACTGACAGACTAGTAAACTGTTATGTACTGACTAGAAGTCTCACCTTACTATTAATGTGTGGGGACTGATTTGTGGTTTGAGCTTAGTGTCTTATTTAGAAATGTGTGCGTCCTTCTTTTGGGGGCATAATTATTCAATACTGAGAGGTCATGTTGATGGATTTTTCTTTGAGAGAAACCAAATAATCCAATAAAAAATGGGGTACATAGCTAAACTGAGAATTCACAAAAGAGGCATCTCTAATGGCCAAGAGACATTTGAAGAAATGCTCAACATCCTTAAGCACCAGAGAAAAGTAATTCAAGACATCTCTGAGATTCCATTACACAACAGTTAGAATGGCAAAGTTCAAAAAGTCAAAAGTCAATGACAGAACATGATGGCAAAGTTGTGGAGAAAGGGGAACACTACTCTATTGCTTGGGGGAGTTCAAACTTTAACAACCACTATGGAAATAAGTCTAGTAATATCTTAGAAAACTTGGAATAGCTCTTCCTCAAGACCCAGCCATACCACTCCTGGGGATATTTCCTAAAGATTCCTCACCAAGCCACAAGGATATCTCTTCAAGCATGTTCATAGCAACTTCATTTGTAATAGCTAGAAACAGAAAACAACCCAGATATCCTTCAACCAATGAGTTGATAAAAAAAAAACAAAAAACAAAAACAAAACAAAACTGTGGTACATTTACACAATAGAATAGTAGTCTGCTAACAAAAACAAGGTAATCATGAGAATTGCTACCAAATGTATGGAACTGGAAAAGCTGATCCTGAGTGAGCTAACTCAGACCCAAAAGGATACATATGGCATCTATTCACTTATAACTGGATTTTAACTTGTAGTACATGGTAGCTATCCTACAATTAATAGTGGGAGACTTCAACACACCACTCACACTAATAGATAGGTCATCAAGACAGAAACCAAATAGAGAAATAATGAGACTCACAGAGGTCATGAATCAAAAGGACCTAACCTAATATATATATTAGAGAGAGAGAGAGAGCACGTTTCACCCAAACACAAAAGAATATACCTTCTTCTCAGCACCTCACAGAACCTTTTCCAAAATTGACCACATAGTTGGGTACAAAACAAGCCTCAGCAGATATAAAAAATTTAAGTGACCCCCTGTTTCTTATCATATCACCATGGAATAAAGCTGAACTTCACCAACAGCAGAAATAACAAAAGCCTACACATTCATGGAAACTGAACAACTCTCTCTTCAGTGACCACTGGGTCAGGGAATGAATAAATAATGAAATCAACGACTTCCTAAAATCCACTGTAAATGAAGGGAAAATGTAACCAAACCTATGGGACACAAAGAAAACAGAGCTACAAGGAATGTTCATAGCACTAAGTGCCTTCGAAAAGAAAGTGACGACTGCTCATATTAGCAATTTATCAACAGAACTAGAAGTGCTAGACAGGAAAGAGGCAAACACTCCTAACAGGAGCAGATGGGAGGAAATTATCAAACTCAGGGCTGAAATCAATAACTTAGAAACAAAGAGAACAATACAAGGAATCGATGAAACCAAGAGTTGTTTCTTTGAGAAAAATGAACAAAAGAGACAAACCCTTTGCCACACAAACTAAAAGGCAGAGGGAAAGTACACAAATCAACAAAATCAGAAATGAGAAGGGAGAAATAACAACAGACATTGAGGAAATCCAAAGAATCTTTAGGTCTTACTTTAAAAACCTGTACTCCACAAAATTTGAAAACCTAGATTCCACCTACCAAAGTTAAATCAAGAACACATTAGCAAATTAAACACTTCTATAATCCCTAAGGGAATAGAACTAGTCATTAAAATTCTCCCAACCAAAAAAAGCCCAGGGCCAGATGGCTTCAGCACAGAATTCCACCAGAAATTCAAAGAGATAATACCAATACTCTTCAAACTCTCCCACAAATCAGAAACAGAATTAATAGCCATTCTAATACCTAATAAAATAGACTTTCAACCAAAATTTATCAAAAGATAAGGGGAAGGAAACCTCATACTCATCAATGGAAAAATTCACCAAGAGGAGACCTCAATTCTGAACATTTATTCCCCAAATGTAAGGACATCCATATTCATAAAAGAAACATAACTAAAGCTTAAATCACACATCAAACATCACACATTAATAGTGGAAGATTTCAACACCCCACTCTCACCAATGAACAGATCAATGAGACAGAAAGTAAACAGAGAAACAAGCAAATTAATCGACCTTATGAATTAAATGAACCTAACAGACATGTACAGATCATTTCACTCAAACACAAGAGAATAAACCTTCTCAGTACTCATGGAATTTTCTCTAAAGTGGGAATATAGTTGATCACAAACCAAGCCCCAACAGATACAAGAAGATTGAAATAACCCCTGGTATTTTATCATAGATTAAAGCTGGACTTCAACAACAGAAACAAGAGAAAGCCTGCAAACATGGAAACTGAATAACTCTATAACTGCTGGGAACTCTTTAACTGCTATGGAAACTCAATAACTGTTGGGTCAGAGAAGATATAAAAAAATTAAAAATTTTCTACAACTCAATGAAAATGAATGCACAACATACCCAAATTTAATGGACAGGATGAAAACAGTGCTAAAAGGAAAGTTTATACCACTAAGCACCTTCAGAAAGAAATTGGAGAGATCGCGTGGTAACAACAGCAAATCTAAAAGCTCTAAACCAAAAAGTAGTAAACACACCAATGTTGAGGGAAAGTCTAATATTGTTTCTGATACATTGATTTCAATGCTGAGATCTGGTTACCACCCCTTCTGAAGCATTCTCTTGATTGGTTAATAAAAGTTGCTTATGGCCAATTAGCTGGGCAGAAAGAGTATAGGAACGCGGGACTTCCTCAGATCAGCACAGGAACTCTGGGCACACACAGACACTCGACACTTACTCTTTCCGCCGGAGACACAGAAGGAGACAGACGTCTGGAGAAGGCTGGAAGGTACTCACAGGCACATGGTAGTTTGGGGTTAACTTAGAATACCTAATTGAGAGTCTGCCCAGCTAAAGGCTAAGCGTTAAAACATTAAAGGTCTTGGTGTGTTTAATTATTGGGGAAAATACTGTGGTGGCTTATAAGCCCTCAGTCCAAGCAGTCCCGGGCTGTTGGATTCCCATACTCCCCTTGAGCCCAGGAGAATCTCCCGTCAAGCCGCTGGTAATTCTACTGGCCTAATATAACAACTTATATTAATTAACAGAATTGAGATTATAGGTGGTGTAGGCCACCTTTGGTCCAGGGGCTCTTTCTCCAGGATAAGTTAAGCAACCTGTTAAGGCATTCAGGCCAGGCCGCCTGCTTCTCTGCCAAGCTGCCGGCTACTCTGCTGGCCTAATCTTACAGTTTATACTTACTAATAACTACATTAATTAATTAATTTTGCAGTTTTCAGGAATTATGGGTAATTTTATTTTCAAAACTATAGAGAAAACCGCAAATTTTGAAACTATGATGCCAGTTGTTGACAATATGGCAATGTTTACTTCTGACCTCTATACTGTTTTTCAATCAGACTAAATGTTTTATTCTGTTTACTTTTTTTTATTTTATTGGTTTGTCATAAGGAAGACGTCTGTTACACAATTAAAAATTATGGAAATGCAGATTGGGGAGCTTAAGAAAATTCTGGCAGGGAAGGTGACTGGAACTGAGAAAATGTCGTTCTTTTCTAGCTAGGTCTCCACAGTCACTGCGTGTACCAGTACAAAAGCTGCCGCGTGTGCCAGTAGGAAACCAGGTAGGTAATGGTGCTAATGTGGAACCAAGTGCACCCCCAGAAGATCTGTGTGGTACTACACAATCACCATCAGCTTTTCCAGTTATGTTTCAAATTAGGCCTAATGATAATAACGGTCAACTCCATCAGGAATTAACATGGCGTCCAATAGACGTTTTGGATTTAAAAAGATTTAAGGAGTCTATTGTCTCTTATGGAATGCACTCATCATTCGTTAAACAAGTGCTAAATAATTGGGCTATACAAAATAGAATCATTCCCCAAGATTGGAAGGGACTGATATCAGCTGTGCTAGAAGGTAGCCAGCAATTACAATGGTTGTCATGGTGGAGACATGAAGCCACAAAATTAGAGCAACAAAATATGGCAAGGGGAATAAATGTCACAACCCACCAAATGCTTGGTGAGAGACCTTATGCTGACATACGGTTACAGACTCAATTTGAAGATGTGATAGAACAATGTCGCGTTGCAGCTCTGAGAGCCTGGGATGTGGTGACTGAGGCTGGGAAAAGGTTTACTTCATTTACCAAGTTAATACAAGGTCCTCAGGAAATCTTGTCAGACTTTTAAGGGAGATTGACTTCAGCTGTGGAGAGAGACGTAGATAACCCTGATGCCAGACAGGACTTGATAAATGCCTTGGCATATGAAAATGTAAATGCTGAATGTCAAAGGACAATTAGGCCATTGAAAGCTCGAGGAGCCCCAGTAGATGAATGGATAAGAGAAACAGCTGATATTGGTTTTCAAGAGCATCAGACTAATGTCATAGCACAAGCAGTGGCTGGGCATCTTAATGAGTGCTTTAAAAATGGTGAACTTGGTAATTTTCAAAGATATCATAAGGCTGAATCTTCCAGAACTTGAAATGATAGGTGCCTGGACTCTGCAGAACATGGTCATAGAAGGGAACAAACGGTTTTTTTTTTTTTTTTTTGGTTTTTCGAGACAGGGTTTCTCTGTGTAGCCCTGGCTGTCCTGGACTCAATTTGTAGACCAGGCTGGCCTCGAACTCGCAAACATCCGCCTGCCTCTGCCTCCCAAGTGCTGGGATTAAAGGCGTGCGCCACCACTGCCTGGCTTAACAAATGGCTTTTAATGGCAACAAATGGCTTTTAATGGTGAACATGGTCGTAGAAGGGAACGAACGGCTTCTAGTGGCAATAGAAGGTTAAGGTCGGGGAAGGAAGATGGCGGAGACCTACACTGACACATTTTGAACACGGGGAAAAAAGAGCCATAAAAAACACAGAGTTATTGAGCACTGTGCAAAAACCAGAGGGGCTAGACCCTCCCAGGAACACTCACAGCTCCCAAGGGACTGTTAAAAGTCCCAGGGTAAGGCTCTCTCCCCATCTATTGCAGACACGGAAGCCACTAAACCCGGGATTCGGGAACTCCCATTTGGAGAGGCGCCTGGTAAGATCGACCCCAACTCACAGCAGCCAGAATCAGAGGCCACTTGGCGATAGTTCACTAGCCTATTGGACTCCCCACACCTCAGGTAGAACTTATACCCACTTAAAAAATTTTGCGAGATAGTGGAAGTCTTAGCAAGGAACAAACAGGGGGTTCAGCGGGTGGTCCACAGCTGCTCATGAAGCGGAGGGCCAGAGGTTCCGAGAGAGCTCGGGAAACCGGGAACACAAAGGCGGGTGGGAGGGGCCGAATCCATCACACTCAAGGCAGCGCAGCTGGGTAGGGAGCCCAGCTGGCAGGGCCAAATCCCCGCGAACCCACAGCAGGACAACTGGGGAGAGAGTCAGGCGTGGGCTGGGCCAGGGATCCGCTCACCCACGGCTGAGCTGCTGGGGCGAGAGGTCCACTCAGGCGGCTGGGGGATCCGGGGCTCTGTGCACCCACGGCCGAGCAGCCAGGGAGGGAGAACCGCAGCTACGCAGACAAGGAGGGAATCAGGCTCAGAGGCCAGGCCTGTGGCGAGAAGCCTAGTGAGAAACCAGAAATCGGGACCATAGCTGTACTCTGGAAAATCCAGACATATTAGTGTGGAGCCAGACCCTGTCAGCCTCCGTGACGACAAACAAAGCCCACAGAATCTGTGCCTGGGAAAACAGGTCCATACCATCAGAACCATTACAGGCTGATAACTCAGAGTGCAACATAGAGAAGTCTGAATTGGAAGCAGTGAAACAATTCCGGTCCATTACTCACAACCTGGGAATAGGCTGCACCAGCTCACAGTGCCTCAGATGATTAAAACCACAGTGACCCTGAAATCCCCCTGTAAGCAACGACAGATAGCCAAGTAACTCGTCCCCTGCACCAAAGCATCCACTGTGGATCCAAGCACAGAAAACGACAAGAACAGACAGCTAAACTCACCCAATGGCCAAAGGTAAAAAAAAAAAAATAGAAATCAAGGAAATATGACTCCAGCAAAGCAGAATTATCCTAGCTCATCCAATTCGGATGACCTCACACCAACAGAAACACATGAAAACGTTGACAATTCTGCATTATGGAAAGTGATAGAGTCCCTGCAAGAAGAACTTAAATCTATGAAGGAATTCAAAGAAGCCACAATTCTACAACTCAAAACAAGGAACAACACCATTAAAGAGTTCCAAGCCAAGGTGAAAGAGCTTGAACAGGAAAAGGACAAAGCTATGAAAGATTTTCATACAAAAACAAGCAAGCTGGAGAAGGAAATGTACAAAATGAACAAAACCATACAAGACATGAAAATAGAAATAGAAACAATAAAGAAAACACAGTCAGAGTTAAAAGAGGAAGTAGAGAACCAAGGAAAGAGAACAGGAACTACGGATGTGAGTATCAACAATAGGATGCAAGAGATGGAAGACAGGACAGGATCTCAGGCATGGAAGATTCAGTGGAAGAAATCAGTACAACATCCAAAGAAAATGAGAAGGCTAAAAAATCTCTCACCCACAACATCCAAGAAATCAAGGACTCAATGAAAAGACGAATCCTAAGAATTATAGGTATAGAGGAAAGAGAGGACTCCCGACTCCAAGGTCCAGGAAATATCTTCAACAAAATCATAGAGGAAAACTTCCCAAACCTGAAAAAAGAGATGCCAATAAAAATCCAAGAGGCTTACAGAACACCCAACAGATTAGACCAGAAAAGAAACTCCTCTCGCCACATAATAACTGAAACCCCAAAAGTACAGAACAAAGAAAGAATATTAAAAGCTGTAAGAGAAAAAGGTCAAGTCACATACAATGGCAGACCCATCAGAATTACACCTGACTTCTCCCCAGAAACGTTAAAAGCTAGAAGGGCCTGGTCAGACATACTACAAGTCCTGAGAGATCATAGGTGCCCAGCCAGACTACTTTACCCAGCAAAACTCTCTATCAACATAGATGGAGAAAACAAGATATTCCATGAAAAAATCAAATTTAAACAATATCTACCCACAAACCCAGCCCTACAGAAAATCCTAGAAGGAAAATCCCAACCCAGAGAAGAAAACTCCACCCAAGAAAACAAAGGGAATAGAAAACCCCTCAGCAACTAAACCAAAAGAGACACAGGACCACCACCTATACCAAACTAATGGGAAATAACAACCCCAGGTCACTAATATCCATCAACATCAATGGACTCAATTCCCCAATAAAAAGACATAGGTTTACAGAGTGGATCCACAAGCAAGACCCTTCCTTATGCTGTATACAAGAGACACATCTAACTACCAAAGATACACACTACCTCAGAGTAACGGGCTGGGAAATGGTTTTCCAAGCAAATGGACACAGGAAGCAAGCTGGAGTAGCCATCCTAATATCAAACAATACAGACTTCCAACTGAAGGTAATGAAGAAAGACAAAGAAGGGCACTATATACTCATCAAAGGGAATATTCATCAAGACGAAATCTCAATACTGAACATCTATGCCCCAAATGCAAAGGCACCTACTTTCGTAAAAAAAAAAAAAACACTTCTAAAACTTAAAGCGCATGTCGATCACAACACATTGGTAGTGGGAGACTTCAACGCCCCACTCACAACAATGGACAGATCATCAAGACAGAAGACAAACAGAGAAATATTGAGTCTAACAGAGATCATGAACCAAATGGACCTAACAGATATCTACAGAACCGTTCACCCAAACACAAAGGAATACACCTTTTTATCAACAACCCATGGAACCTTCTCCAAAATCGACCACATAGTTGGTCACAAGGATAGTCTCAATAGATACAAGAAAATTGAAATAACACCTTGTATCTTATCAGACCACCATGGAATAAAACTGGTCTTCAACAGCAAAAGAATCAACAGAAAGCCTACACACACATGGAAATTGAACAGCTCCTTACTGGATGACCACTGGGTCAGGGAAGAAATAAAGAAGGAAATCAAAGACTTCTTAAAATCCAACGACAATGAAGACACAACATACCCAAACCTATGGGATACGTTGAAAGATGTGCTACGAGGAAAGTTCATAGCACTAAGTGCTTTCAAAAAGAAAATTGTGAGAGCTCATATTAGTGAACTAACACCTAAGCTGGGTGAATTGGAAAAAAAAAAGAAACAAACACTCCCAAGAAGAGCAGAAGGCAGGAAATCATCAAACTTAGGGCTGAAATCAACAACTTAGAATCAAAAAGAACTATACAAAGAATCAATGAAACCAAGAGTTGGTTCTTTGAGAAAATCAACAAAATAGACAGACCCCTAGCCAAATTAACTGAAAGGCAAAGGGAAAGAACCCAAATCAACAAAATCAGAAATGAAAAGGGAGAAATAACAACAGACATTGAGGAGATCCAGAAAATATTCGGACATTACTTTAAAAATCTATATTCCACTGAATTTGAAAACCTAAGCGAAATGGACAATTTCCTCAATAAATTCCACCTACCCAAACTAAATCAGAATCAGATTAACAGCTTAAACAGCCCAATAACACCCAAGGAAATAGAAACAGTCATTAATAATCTCCCAACAAATAAAAGCCCAGGGCCGGATGGCTTTAGCACGGAATTCTACAGGACCTTCAAACAGGAACTAACACCATTACTTTTCAAACTCTTCCACCACATAGAAACAGAAAGAACACTGCCAAACTCATTCTATGAGGCCACTGTCATTCTGATTCCTAAACCACACAGAGACCCAACAAAGAAAGAGAACTTCAGACCAATCTCCCTCATGAACATAGATGCAAAAATACTTAATAAAATACTAGCAAACAGAATTCAAGAACACATCAAAATATCATACATCATGATCAAGTAGGCTTCATCCCAGGAATGCAGGGATGGTTCAATATACGAAAGTCTATCAATGTTATTCACCACATAAACAAGATGAAAGAAAAAAAACACATGATAATCTCGCTAGATGCAGAAAAAGCATTTGACAAAATCCAACACCCCTTCATGCTAAAAGTTCTGGAGAGAACGGGCATACAAGGACCATACTTAGAAATAATAAAGGCAATATACAGCAAGCCAGTAGCCAACATCAAATTAAATGGAGAGAAGCTTGAAGCATTTCCTCTAAACTCAGGGACAAGACAAGGATGTCCACTTTCACAATATCTCTTCAATATAGTACTTGAAGTCCTTGCTAGAGCAATAAGACAACTAAAGGAGATCAAAGGTATAAAAATTGGAAATGAAGAAGTCAAATTATCCCTATTCACAGATGATATGTTAGTATACATAAGCGACCCCAAAAACTCCACCAAAGAACTCTTACAGCTGATAAACAATTTCAGCAAGGTGGCTGGATACAAAATTAACTCAAAAAAATCAGAAGCCCTTCTTTATACAACAAACAAATATACCGAGAAAGAAATAAGGGAAACAACCCCCTTCACAATAGCCACAAACAACATAAAATACCTGGGGGTATCCCTAACCAATCATGTGAAGGACCTATATAGCAAGAACTTCAAGCCCCTGAAGAAAGAAATGGAAGAGGCCTTTAGAAGATGGAAAGATCTCCCATGCTCATGGATAGGTAAGATCAACATAATAAAAATGTCTATCCTACCAAAAGCAATATATAGATTTAATGCAATTCCTATCAAAATATCATCACAATTCTTTATAGACCTGGAAAAAGCTATTATCAACTTCATATGGAACAACAAAAAGCCCAGAATAGCTAAATCAATCCTGTACAATGAAAAAAACATCTGGAGGTATCACCATCCCAGATTTCAAGCTGTACTACAGAGCAACAGTAATAAAAACAGCATGGTACTGGTATAGAAACAGACCAGTGGATCAATGGAATCGAATTGAGGACCCAAACATGGACCCACACACTTATGGCCAACTAATCTTTGACAAAGAAGCCAAAACCGCACAATGAAAGAAGGACAGCATCTTCAACAAATGGTGCTGGTCCAACTGGATGTCCACTTGCAAAAGAATGAAATTAGACCCATACCTATCACCTTGTACAAAACTTAATTCCAAGTGGATCAAAGTCCTTAACATAAGGCTGGCCACACTAAAGACACTAGAAGAAAAAGTAGGAGAAACCCTCGAACACATTGGCACAGGTGACAACTTCCTGAACAGAACACCAACAGCTCAGGACCTGAGATCAACAATCAATAAATGGGACCTCATGAAACTGAAAAGCTTCTGTAAGGCAAAGGACACTGTCATTCGAACAAAACGGCAACCAACAGACTGGGAGAATATCTTCACCAACCCCACATCTGATAGAGGGCTATTATCTAAAATCTACAAAGAACTCAAGAAACTAAAAGCCAAGAAACCAAATAATCCAATCAAAAAATGGGAGATGGAGCTAAATAGAGAATTCACAAAGGAGGAGTCCCTAAGGGCTGAGAGACACTTGAAGAAATGTTCAACATCCTTAATCATCAGAGAAATGCAACTCAAGATGACCCTGAGATTCCACCTAACACCTGTTAGAATGGCTAAGATAAAGAGCTCAAATGATAGCGCATGCTGGCGAGGGTGTGGAGAAAGGGGAACCCTACTCCATTGCTGGTGGGAGTGCAGGCTTGTGCAACCACTATGGAGGTCTGTCTGGTGATATCTTAGAAATCTAGGAATAACCTTGCCTCAGGACCCAGCCATACCACTTCTGGGTATATACCCAAAGGACCTCTCACGGAGACATAGGGACGTCTCCTCATCTATGATCATAGCAGCCTTATTTGTAATAGCTAGAAATTGGAAACAACCCAGACATCCCTCAACTGAAGAATGGATTAAAAAATTGTGGTACATCTATACAATGGAATATTACTCAGCTATAAGAAACAATGAAATCATGCAATTTGCAACCAAATGGATGGATCTAGAGGAGCTCATCCTGAGTGAGCTAACCCAGTCTCAGAAGGATGCACATGGCATCTATTCACTTATAGTAAGATTTTAACTATATCGTACAGGATATCTGTACTACAACCAACACACCAAAAGGAACATGGACATAAATTTCTTTTTATCTTTTTCTTTTTCCTTCTTTTTTATTTTTTCTTTTTCCTTTTCCCTTCTCTTTTTCCTCTCTTTTTTTGTGGATATTCTTTGTTTTTGTGGGTTTGTGTGTTTTTTGGTCTTTTTTTTAGTATTCCCCCAGTAGCAAGGAGACACCTTTCACTGGCAGTACTGCCTCGTAGGCCCCCGGAGAATGAAGAGGCTCTTGGCCCTCATATGACTCCTGATCTGTGGTGAGAGACTGTTAGGCGGGGACAGTCCACCCCAGAGGAACAAGATGGAAGGGTCAGGGGGTAGAGCATGGGAGGGTGGGGCTGGGAAGAGGGAAAAGAGGACAATATGATAAGGATGTAACCTGAAGCAACAAACAAATAAATTTATTAACTAAAAAAAAAAGGCAGGTGACAGGGCTGACACACTGTGAATGGAATAGAGGATACAGCCATTCAGCCTGGTTTTGCAGACCTCCAGGTGTCGAGAAGACATGGAGCTAAGGAAAAATACAAGAGAATTGTGGTGTTGGCCCATGCCTTTGACTTCAGCAGAGACGGGGGGAGCACAGTAGAGTTGGTGGTCTTATGTATTCTGGAGTCATACAGAGCGGGGTGGTGAGGGTGCATACTCTTGGTCCCACCATTCAAGATGAGTACACCCTTGGTCCCAGCTCCCAGCACACTGGAGACAGAAACGGGCAGATCCCGGAGCTCAGGGTCAGCCTGATGCAGGGCAAACTCTAAATAGAGAAAGACTTCGATCCAGGAGTGGTGGAACACATCTTTGATCCCTTCAGATG